>JAPMOQ010005854.1:955267-966663 GCA_026543055.1 Argiope trifasciata
ACACACACACACACACACACACACACACACACATATATATATATATACAGAGTGAGAGAGAGAAAAATACAGACATATATTCTCCTATATTATTAAAACAGATATTACGAGAAAATAGTAATATTTCCTCCCTTTTAAACATTATTTTCATTCATATAAAAGGGCACATCTTGCCATTTCGGAAGACACTGGGTTATTTCTACATCAATACGTGCAACGAGATAGTTATATGATATTAGAGTGATTCGATTTGCAGTGTGGTCTCATTATCGCCCCATAAACTAATCAGCCATTATTTCCAAGTTGAACATCGCATTTCCACAGCGCACGAGTAAGTAACCACCAAAAGATCTTTTTAGCTACTTTTAACGACAAATTTACGGTCAAAAGCCTTCAGAAGGTCCCTGAGCAAACAGGGGGTGTGCTAATTATTCCAGTAATTGAATATTAAGCTTAATTTTATTTTCCTTCGGCGGTCTTTTTTTGGGGGTGGGATGGTTGAAAGAGAATATTAAGAGAAGGAACCAGCACGTGGTTTTGGCGGAGAATATTACGTTACTAATTAGAAACGGGATATTCTGGTGAGTCCATTTAAAATATTATCGGTTGAGTGGTTTTGGCTTAAGGACGGGAGAAACATAAAAAGGGGAATTCCCTTGGGGATCTAATTAATACCCTTAATTAGTAAGAAGCGACCAGCCAGCAGAAATGGTTTCTTACTGAAATAATAATAGTTCCTTGGTTCTTTTGTAATAAAGTCGTGTACTTGCGATATGGATACAATCAATTTTGTTCGTTGGAAAAAGGTGGATGTTGTAGAAAAGAATGATAATAATTTGGAGGTTGGCTTTTAACTGGATTGGTCTTAAGCTGTTTTTTAAATTGTTTATTAATTTTTTTATGGAAGAGGATAAAATAAAATTGCAATGCTTGTATAAAAAAGTAATATAAAACATTTAAAAAAATTCAATACCTAATAATTAAACAAAATTTTTATTTTAATTACTTTTTATTAAATAATTATCCAAACAAAATTATTGATTTTCGCTAGAATAGAGCTCGAGTTCGTCATCTTCACGCGAAAAATACTGAAATCATTGCATTTTACCGGTTGAGCAATCGCCTGCCGACTTCAATTTGCATTACAAACTGCTAAAACTCCATTTAAAATATTAAAAATTCATTAAATTTAATTAATGAGTTGTCAGAAAAAAATGTATTGACATCAAGTGTCATTCATCACATGTTTTTAAAAATGTATTTGAACTTAAGTAAACGAATAAAAAGAATTTTACTGAGGATTGAAAATTTGTACAAGATATATAAAAAATATGTAGAGAGAATAATAATAGAATTGAAATGGATTAAATGTTTTATAAAATTACTATTTAATAATAATGATATTTGTTTTTAGTTTCTGTTTGAAAGTTTTTTTTATCAATCCGTGTACTTGTGACATGAATAAAATCAAATTCTTTCTTAGAGATAAAGGTGGATGATGTAGTAAGAATCTTTATAAATTGAAAGTTCACTTTTACCTTGATTGGCCTTAAGCTGGTTTTAAATGATTTACTTTTTTTAAGGAAGAGTATATAATAAAATGGAAATATAAAAAGGAATCAAATGCTTTATATAATTTCTTTTTAAAATATATATATATATATATATTTGTTTTTACTTTCTGTTTGAATGTTTTGTCATAAATTTCGTGTTCTTGCGATATGGATACAATCAATTTTATTCGTAGGAAAAAGGTGGATATCGTAATAAGAATCTTAATAATTTGGAAGTTTGCTTTTACCTTAACTGAACTTAAAGTGTTTTTTAAATTATTTACTCCGTTTAATAAGAAAGAGTATAAAAAATTTTATGTTAATTCAAAAAAACAGAATCATTTAAATAAAATTTCTTAAAAAATAATTTAAAAAATCTGGATATTTGTTTTGAGGATTTTTTAATGTTCATTGAATATGAAATAAGACTAATAAGCAAGATTACTGTCCAGAATTTCTACTTTCTATTTGCCTTTTCAATTTTAAATGATTTATTTTGCTTCAAATAAAAAATTGTTTTCCATATTGAACTAGAGTTGAACCCTTAATAAACTCATTTTCAGTGTGGAAATTGATTTATTTTTGTAAATATTGGTTCGAATGATAGTTTTACAATAATTATGGATTATAAAAAAATCTCATTTTCTAGAAATAAGACTTCAAAACAGTTAAAATTTTTTTAACGATTTGAATAACATTTTAAAGGAAAAAAGGAATTAAAATTGTTGGGGATATTTAAAAAATGAGCTCAAACATTATAAATTATTTCTTCATCTTTTTTATATCAATTTATTTCTTAATTGGGTTTAGAATGCCAGTTTGCATAAAATGTGGCTTATAAAGAAGTTTATTGTCAAGAAATGGGATATAAACACTATTGCAAGCATATTATTATGAGGTTATCATAATAGTGCTTAGTAAGAAATGAATAGTAAAAAGTAAAAAAATGTTTACAATTACAAAAATAGACAGAAGTGATACATCAGTTATGAATTTTCACATGATATTGTTTATATACTGCCGTTTTCAATGTTACTAAAATTGCATGAGTTTTAAATAGATTAGAGTTCTTGTATACAATAAAAGCAACATGTGTGGGACTGCAAAAATAAGATGCCTCTTAAGTCGCATCAAGATTTGAAGTTTAAAATAACTTTGTTCATGGAACCATATGAGTCAAATTAGTTATAAGAAATTAAATTGGAACTAAGCCCAATTAATGTTCCCTATAGATTTGTTAATCGTCTGTAAGACAATTAATTCTTAACAATAGATAAGTAAAAACATAAAAAAATTATTTCCCTTTTTTTTAATTTCTTGCATATGTTAAATAGAGAAAGAATAACAATCACCAAAATATTCGATTTAGGAATTTTAGCAAAATTCCTCTTTTTATACCTCCCTGAGTTCGAAAAACATATCTTGAAAATGTCTGTATGTATAAACATATCTTGAAATGTCTATAATAAAGATAACACAAAGCTGATTTCAGCTGGAAGACTGAAATTCGATAAATTGCTTTTATACCAAATTTGCAGATATCTGTTAAATTTTGTGTAAAATATCTTAAGAGGAAGTCCGTCTGTCTGGCAGTTCGAAAATAATTTTATCACATTAATTACTAAATGAAGACGGCGTTTTAGGTAAAATTCAAATCACAGACTTACAGTTTGCAATGCAAACACCAGTCAAATTCCGGTTCAATTTCAACAATGGGCTTGCTGTCTCTAAGGTTGTTTTCTCAGAAACATACATAAACGAGATTATTCAAAAACGTAATTATCTGAAAATATCAAATTTATTTTGAGATTTTGTGACTGCACTTTCATGATGCACTTTCATGTCAATTTTTGTTTTAATCGACCGAGAAAAACGTGTCTAAAACAAGAATTCGATTTTCGGATATTATTAACCCTCATCCTATTATCTACACGTCTCGGGTTCAAGTCCTAGTTCGGGCGTGGTAGTTTTTCCCTTGAGTTCTGTGAGATGCGTGAATGAGCTCTCCCCGTAAAAAGGGGTTGCGCAAGCAAATGCGCGCGTGTGTGTGTCCTCTTCATTTGAGCTAGAAGTCAGACTTCTGCCTTCGGATACCCAAGTGTCTTTACCGGCAGAAGATGACCAACGGGGGCACATCGAAATGAGGATGAGATGATGGTATGGTCAGTGCTGTAGTGGTGGTATGGTGGTTGGATCCAGTCAACCCTGTGGGTACCATAGGAGGGGGTTCTGGTTCTTCTCATCGATGACGGGACGTACTCCCACGGCTGCACCGTGGTCGGCGATGGCCCTTGGGACTCAGCCTTAGTTCCCACCAGTGTTGCTGTAGTGGCGGTCCGGTCATTCAGTTTTCGGTTAACCGTGTGCCTTAGTGGCGGATCGGAGGTCAGTTATATGACTTACCCGCAGAAGTTACTGCATCCCCTTTTCGTGTTGCGACATCATCATCATCATTAACCCTAATGCAAGAGATTAATCACCAAAAATCACGCTAAGGATGATACAGTAGATTCAGTAAAAATGCTAAATCCACACCAAAAATTAACCTATCAAGATTATTTTACGTCAATGCCCTGTAAGGCGCTCTCTAGCATGATAAGTTCATCAGAGTGTATGCGAGTCAGTTTGGGGAGACCATTCATGCTTCCTATTAGAAACTATTCCATTAAGTTATATGATATTCATTTATAAAAAAAAAATCTTAATCCGAGATTCATGGAAATTTTTTATCAGACTAACTATAAGCAGGCTTAGTAATTTACTCTTCATGTCCCAAAATTCGAAAGAAAAAAATGAATAAAATGTCATCATGATATAAAAATAATCATCTATAAAATTGATGATGAATGGTTGCTCATTTCCATTAGATCTCGAATATTTCTACTAACCGGAAATTAACTTGTCCTGAAACATTGTGATTTTGCTTTATAAAAAATTACCACTAGGTAATGGATTTAAAAATGAGCTAGTAGCTGCCTATCACGTTATAAAGAGATCAAAAAGGCAAGCATCAGCTCACTTAAAGCAGGAAGAGTCCATTTAAATAGCATAGGATATATTTCTACCTGACGTTGCTATGCAACTGAAAGAGTCTTAAAAAATACGCCCTCTCTTCTAGTACAGTGGTATTTATTAATATATGTATAATTGATACTCTACCAAGAATATCCTGAATTATATATTGGTATTTGTGTATAAATGTATAGAGAAGCAGAGTAATGTGGAATTGAATGAAAACATTTTCAATTATTTCTAATATGAATACAAGAATCCAAACTTATATTAGTTTTAATGATAATATTGGTATTTTATATAATTGTTGGCGCTCTTCTTGGGCATAGAATGAAAAAAAATGTCGTATAAACATTTAAAGAGGAGGGAATATACTTCTCTAAGAAATTTTTAATTAAATTTTATTTATAATTTTGTATAATAATCTACAAGAGATGTTCATATGAAAATGTACGGAACGATACTATAAATATAAATGAGGGCTTTATTCAAAGTAGACACAATAGGCCTCAACACAATGATCCTATTGATTAATTTGTCGAAAATATTCTTGTTTCTAGAATTCCTGTGGTCATGACGAGACCCGATCCTTTACAACGTCCTTGAGTTCGTCGTTCGAGTTCAAGCGTCCCCTTTCCAGATGTTATTTTCAAAACCTTTAACTTCTATGTATACTGTGAGACACTCCGAAGACTAGGCAGGTCCATCAAGAACAAAAGACCGGGGCTACTGAAAGAGGGTGTGGTTCTGTTCCAAGTTAACGCGCGTCCACACGTTACCAAGGTCACACACGCAGAATTGGCCAAATTTAATTGGGAGTAACTCGACTTTCGTCCTACAGCCCAGATATGTCACCTTGCGATTTTCATGAGTTTGGCCCCCTTAAAAACCATCTAACAGGAAAACGCTTCAAATCAACGACGTTGTGAAAGACTAGATCTCTTCACGGTCGCAAGAATTATGGGAATGATAAATCCTTCTATCATTGATCATTGGGATCGTTGTGCTCAGGTCTATGGCATATATTAAGAATAAGGTCCTCATTTATACCCACACTGTGATTTCGTACCTTCTCATTTGAACAGCTCTTGAACTAATAACAAGGATAAATGTATTTGTGTGGGTGAGAGAAAGCGAAAGAGAGAAAGAAAATGTGTTTTTTGCTCTCTACAGACCAAACCATTTGATCCAAAGCTGCCAAATTTGACACGTATTATGTTTTAAAGAGTAAGAACATGAACTCCGGGAAGAATGCCTTAACGTTTTAATTAATTATGAATGAGGAATTAAATGAAATTTTTAATCTTCTTTATCTTCCTTAAAAAATTACAGTTTAAAAAATCATTTTGAAATCTTAAAATTCAGAGCTTTATTATTATTTTTTTTTCTAAATTCAATTTTTACCATACAATTTTTTACTGAGAATCAATTAAAAAATATTTCGATTATATTTTACATGTGGTTTTATATTATTTTATTACTAATTTCATTATCGTTTATTACATTCCTTTCACTTTTATCTTTTTTTATCATCGTTGACGATGCAAATACGATTTGATTTATTTCTCTGCGTTAAAAATGTCAGTATAAGGTATGCGTTCAAAAGCGTTTTTGAAATTAAGTTATATTTAAAATTAACGTTTAACTTCGGAATTACCGAGCAAAATAGAGCAATATTTCTAGCAATACCAAGAAAAGGTTAAATTGTGCTAATTTTTCAATACGACTGTTCTTTTATATGATAAAATTAGATATATAGCGATATACAAAAAAAAAAAAAAATCTAGAGTAATCAAGAAAATTCTTTAAAAATTTCAAAGATTAGAAATATTTAATCTAAAATGGTAACATTAAGATTATAGTTCTTTAATAACTAGAAATAAAAGAATAAAAATGAAAAATTAGAGAAAAAAAATTGAAAAAAATCTGACAAGAATGTCTTATCTAGGAAATTCTACAAACCAGTGATTTTTCTGCGAGAGTTTGACATTCATTCACACTTTGAACCCTCGTGCCCCAACCCAAAATGCCAAAAGATTGAGATTTTAGAAGATGGAAAATATATACAGGGTAAAAAAACTAAGAACAAGTAAGAAAATCATATTAGAAGATAACAAATTTAGTAAAAAATATGTTTAAAAAAATCAAATATTAACCCTTTATACACCAAAAAGTAATTCGATGCATAATTATTCTCTTTATTCAAGGGGGGTCTAAAGAGTTATCCTAGAGTCGCTTGCGTCATAACTCAATAACCAATACGGAACTATCCAATTCTAGCCGATAGAATGTGTTTAGTCACATAATAGTATTCGTCGATAAAAACGGCCCAGCCATTCGTCAAGTTCAATAAAGTTATTTTTTTATCATATAGTGTGTGATTTCTTGTGAAATTGCCCCTTATATATTCGTTAAACATCTTTTGTGTCGTTGACATCTCTCTCTCTCTCTAACCAATACGGAATATATATATATATATATATATATATATATATAATTTTCTCACGGCCGTTTATCTATAACAATAAAGTCCAAGAAAAAATATGAAGAGTAATAATTTCGAAATCAAGTTGTAATTTAAATTAGCGATAAATCACCAAATGTGAAAACCTTCTGCATTATTTCTAATAACCCTAAAATCGAAACACGGAGGCCTCAAAACGTATAAATAGCAAATTTGTTGCCTACGTCTTTTGGGGCTAAAAAAGCTCAAACAAAAGTAGCTGCAAAATCATGTGTATACATTATTAAAAAAAAATGAAAGTATATTTTTAAAGTACAATTCTATTAGAGTTCAAATAATATTCTGAATCAAGAAGAAAAAAATAATTCAATTTTTTGCAGATTTTAACAAGTGGATTCTTAGTGTTTTTGTTGATTATGAAATTTTGATGCTTATTGGTTGAAATTTTGAAACATAAAAAAAAACTGAAAACATCATCTGAAATAAGAAAATATGTTACCAAGTAAATTATGCTCATTTGCTTGGCTGTTAATATTGTTCCTCTTGCCAAAATCCATATATTTATGTTTGTTTATAGTTACATTCTAATTTCGGTTTATACTAAAACTTTCAATTAAGCCAGATAGCTATTTTTATTAAAAAAAGAATGATCTCTAAAAAAATATCAAAGTATATTTTAAGAGAAAAACAAATAAATGGAAAAGTATCAACGAGAAAAACAAAACATTATGCGCACGAAAACCATAAAAAAATAATAAAAATTATAATATTGGCAAAATAAAAAACAAAAGATAAAAATGAAATTCTCGAAAATTCAAATAATTATTTTGTATAATCATAATCATCAGTGCAAATTTCAAGTAATCATGTCAGAACATTATTAATTTTAAGTCAAACTTTCATTTTCAATTTTACTAGATGGTAAACAAAATTCTGGAGCTCGACTGATTTTTAGATGAAAAACTTTTTTCTTTTTTCTAAGTATTGACACATATGTAATCGGATAGTTTTGATAGTTTTGTGGTTTAGTTAGTTTCAAAATGGTTTAAACTGGTTAATTGCTTACATTAAATTAGGCAATTCATAAAAATTCAGAGAATTATTATTTGGAAATCAAGTTGTAACCTTAATTTATCATAAATAAAAAAATGTGACCACCTTTGGCATTATTTTCTATTAACCTTAAAAGCAAAAAATGGATGTCTCAAAAGCGATAACTCATCAATTTGTTGCCTATGGATTTTGAGGCTTCAAAAAATGAGTTTGCTTCAAATCAAAACAACACCATGTCCTCCCACGATAAAAGAAGAAACCATGGAAAAATATCGTGAAATATTGGTCTTCAACAATGAAATAATGTTTTCATGCTCAAAATAAGGGTGTTTGTTAAGGTATAGTAAATGCTCTTTATTCGCGGGGTATATGTTCCATAAATATGCCGCGAATACAGAAACCGTGAATGAAAAATGGTAATTTATATGGAATTATAGAGGATACGTTCCTAGGTGACAAAATAAAAAAAAAAAACAAATATATAAAAAATCAATTTAATTGAAGTTTTTGAACATTTTGATTAATTATCTTAAGGCTTAGGCAATGGTTTGAATAATTTTGTCATTTTCTCTTGCTTGGCAGTTTTTAAAAGATCCTTCCATTCAGACTGATATGCAGCAGTCGCATTAGCAATTTGCCTATTAAAAATAAGACTTCGTTCCATGGACCGATCAATGTTCATAAAGAAATCGCAGAGGTCATTTGCCCTTCTTAAACCTTCACTAAAATTTTTCAAATGAAATGTCACGTTTCCAGTGCTTTTTGAAGCCTCTTCTTCAGTGAGATGTGAATTTAATATTTCCTCCAAGTCGGTTTCAGTCAGATCTTCATCTTGCGATTCAAGTAATTCCTGAATGTCACTTGATTCTATCTGTTCGAACTCATCTCGTCTTATTCAATTCGAGATTTCGGTTATGTTTGCAGTTTGCATTTAACAACATACTTTATACAAAGTTGTAATAAGATCTACTTTACTTTTTTTATTTGTCTATTTGAAGGCATTTACAAAGGATATTGAGTTGGATACCTATTGGAATCCTTATATGTACTTATTAGATCCGCGAATAAAGAAATGTTTAGCCGTGAATACAGGAATTGTGTCGCATTCTTTTAATCCGCGAATAATGAAAACGCGAGTGAAGGAAGCGCGAATAAGGAGCTTTTACTATATTTTTATAAATTAAATGTTGAGATTAGATCTTTATCGCCCCAAAACATTATGAAATAAGCTATTTTATATTAAAAACATAAGTGCTTAAAATTGCGCAAATTTATACACATTATTCCATAAGGAAAAACAAATATCTGAAAAAAATCAGTTAAGAAGACTTAACGTTCTGGTGCGTCTGGCATTTCTAGACTAAGGAAGCACAAATAAATTTAGAGTAGAAGAAACTATGGGGCACCGTCTAGACAAATATTTAATTCTATGTAGAGACTTTAACTGAAATACTCTCTGAATCCCAAAAAGTAAATACTAAATAGAGATTTTTATATAGCATATTTCTTAAAGGAGTTTCATTAAATGTTCGTCCAAATAGTTTTTATACTATATAATCTGTACTTTTTCTAAATAAAATTGTTTCTTGCTATAAAAGACTTTCATTTTAATAAAGGCAAAAAGTCAAATTGCTACTCATATTTTGAATTATTTTTTACAGACAATATGATTTTCTGAATAATTTTGAATATTTTGTGAGAAAAATGTGAATTTTGATTTTAAAATGCGATTTTTTAAAGATCCTTCTCTAATCCGGTTTCGTTAATCCGGTTACTTACTGGCGAATTGCCTTTTTGGATAATTACTTTAAGCTGATTTTATCATTTCTTCTAAAAGTTGACCTTTTATCCGCAATGATGAAATAAGCAATAATGAGGCCAGTCCATGTACACTGTACTAAAGAGTTCTAGCATATATTGTTTCTTTCAAAATGTTTTGGACCTTATTTTATTACGAAATAATGAATACTTACAGAATCGGTTTATTTGATACAAGCAGATGAAAGATGTAAGAAAGTTCAATACACACGTCTCACGTACAAGCAGAACAAAAAGAATAAGGAATTAAGAATCAGGGAAATATTACTTGATAAAACCCGCGCTAAATGGTTAGTATGGCGTCAACAGTATGTTACGTCACATCCGATGAATTTTGGTACACATCCGGTTCCAACAACTTATTCCCCTCTTCCCTTAAAAACCAAAATTTTTCCCCTTTCACTCTTAACGTGCGCGTGCAGCTTAAATTTTATTTTTATTGTTGAAAAATATGATTGAATTATTTTTTCAAAAATTCATAAAAATTAAAAATGAAATTTGTTGATTAAAATATTAGTGTCACTAAAAGGACATTTTTTAATATCTTTAATATAAAAAATAAATACAAAATAAATTTTGTGTCATAATAATTTTGAGAGTTATGGCTGAAAAATGTTGAAATTTCGCTAAATTTTTAATTCAAATTCTAATTAAAAATTCACTAAGAGGAACACATTCCCGACCGCCAAGGGAATGTAGATGGAATCATATTTTCTGAAATTAATAATCTTCCATAAGAAGCATAAGCCTTCCACAAATTTTTTTTGAATTAATTAGAATTTAAAAGTCATCTATAATCATCAAAAGTTTTAAAAAGGAAACCTAAAGTAATTCTGTATTAAAATATTCTTTCCTATTTGATTCAGTTAACATATTTTGTTAATTTCTTCGAATTTTCTTTCTTCTTTCGATTTCTTTCTTTTGTAATTTCATCTGATTCATCGAATGAATCAGATGAAATTCAGTTATACATGTATTCGCAGGAGAAGCACCAGATGGTTTGGTTTGTATTCTGCCAATTTTATATATTACAGAAATTCGGTAAGAATTGCTTAGCTACTTTTAACTTATTCACATAAGAAGAACACAAAGTGAATGCAATGTAATCTACATAAATTGAAAATAGAGATTCCGACGAATCTATAAGTTTTAAATCTCACACAGTCTGAAAAATTTATTTCCGAATTATGTCAACCTGCTTATGTATACGATATTTCAAAAACATTTTGAGCTAAACTGACAAAGTTCGGTCTTTCCAATAATATTAGGTTGTTCGGAAAGTAATTTCGTTTTTTCCTGACAAAGGATTTAATTGCATTTTTCGCACCCAATTTCATACTTAAACCGCAAAATCATTTTATGTTTTAAGAGCTGCTATATCAAGGCTTGAGTGTGAAAAAGTGCAGCTGATTCTTCGGAGTAGTTTTTGGATGGTGCCCTTTTAAATATGGAGAGCAATAAACAGCATTTTCGTCATTTTTTTCTTTTTTGCTATA
>JAPMOQ010005854.1:981663-1008555 GCA_026543055.1 Argiope trifasciata
TTTTTTTCATAAAAATAAACTTCATATTACTGTTAATAGATTTTAAAGCGCATAAAAATGAGCACAAAAATGAGATTCATTCATCTAAATATGTGAAAAATTGTAAAATATATGGTAGAAAATAATCAACGTAGATGAAATGATAAGAAACACTATACAGCAACCAAATAAAAAATGTTATTTCTCAAATTTATATTTAACTCAGGCTTGTTTTGCGTTGGTAGGAAATTTTGTAGGTTTCGTATCTCTCCTTTACTGATAACAAGAATTTTGAAAGCTTTTCTCTTGTTTATTCTCCATGACAAGAAAATATTTAAATTTTCAGATTTGTAATAATAGTAAAACAAACAATGGATTAAATTATGATATCATACGTATGGCTCCACACAGTATTCACTTTTTAAGATAATTGGCATTAAGAGAACCATGTTTTTTATAATGATGAATCAGAGATTATATTCTTTTTAGTATTGTTCATACATTTATATAATATATAGTTAAATATTATTAATTTATTTTATTAAAATGAAACAAATTAACAATTTAACGCAGTACTAAAATTGTATTTATAAAAGATGAGTTTAATATTTAATATCATGTGCGAATAAAATAACGAAACACTAGAATTATAGCTATGAGCAGAAGAAAATATATTTGATTTTTAACAGTTTTAGTTTGAGATTTTTCTTTACTTTAATAATACACTAAAAAAATAAATTGAAGCAGCTTACAAATGCGTGTAAAAAGTCTTCTTTCCCCAATTCTGTTTCTCATTTAACTGGACATAACTAAATTAATTCAATTAACAGTTAGTTGAAATGTTTCTAATAAGATTTATTTACTATCTGATCAGATTTTCTTTACTATTACTTATAAATTTGATTCCCGGAATGAGTTGCTTTGATTTATCTCTGAATGCCTGAAACATCTAAGACATCTAGGAATCGAATTTCAGTTTTTGAATTGAATTTGAGTTATTACTTTTACATGTTTCTGAAAGTACAGACTAACAGACAGTCAATTCCTGGTTAGATTTGGCTCAAAATTTGACAGGTTTCTACATTATAGATGTTAAATATGTGTGCTGAATTTTATCTGCTTAATTATTTTCGTTTTGTAAATATGATGCTAACTTATATTCGAGCAGTAAAATAGACTTATTTCCTCTGAGCATGTTTTATACAAAATTTGATGGAAATCTTCGGACTGAATGTAAAGACAACATACGAAATTACAAACATCTAGATCAAAGTGTTTTGGAGTTATCTTTGTCACAAAAAGAGTAATTTTTCCAAAAATATGTTTTTCGGAAGATTTATAAAGCGGAGATTTTTCAAAATCTTATAGGCGAATTTTCAATGATTACTACATTTTCTCTATACTTTGCACACAAGAAAGCAAAAATAAATAATTTTAGTTTATAATAAGATATAATTTAATGCATGTATAAAGTATTAACACAGAATTTAAGGGATAATATTGAAAAATTGAAATGTGAATGTTTTCAGAATCTTATTTTAATCAACTGCTCATTTCACTAAAATTTACTTTTGAAATCAGGAAAGATATAAATAATGGATAAAACAGAACTCTTTGATGGTGTTTTTACATTTCTTTCGGCTCAGAAATCTTTTAAAGTTTCTTTTTATCCGCAATATTTTAATCTATTGAGTGAATGAATTTTTAATTAAATACTTAAATAATATTACATTTTTACAGAGCATTCTATTTCCACATTTTTACAAATGCATCCTCTATTTCATGGACAATCTATCAAATTTGTATTTTTCGAGAATCACCATGTAATTAAATGTCATATTTTATGCACCTGTTTAAAAAAACAATCAATTTTCTGAAAGGCATTCATTCGCTAATTTTACGTCAAAATGTTACAAAGATATAAACATAAAACATGGAAATAAAAAGTTACGAAGACAAAAACTGTGAGATTTTATGTGCAATGATTTAAGAGAACGGAACATAGCTTGGCAGTTGAAGTCAGAATTGTTTTAAACTTGTACTGAATCATGTAGCCATTTGTCTACATTTTCTTATTTGCATTTATACGCTTCACACGACTGTCTCAGAGGGCAACAATGAGAGATTGCAAATCCTTTTTGAAATGCTTTTTCATAAGCGTTTGTAGAAAACACCGGTATTTGACACGAGCGGAACTGGAATTGGATTTAAACTGGAAATTCAGAAAGATAACGAGGCGTCTCATATATGAATAGTTCTACCATTGAAAATACCATCAAAATATTTTATTTCCATTGTAACAAGTATATTAATAAAACAGTGATTTGTGTAACTTGAATATTGAAAGTTTTAGTCATAATTTAAGATGATATCCATCGAAAGTTTATTTAGAAAGTATGTTAATCTAAGTGTGCTAAATTCTGAAAGATGTTCATGTGTTTGTCTTTATAAAGATGCCCTGAAGCATGACATAGAACGGGACTAGCTATTGAGATGAAATTTGGGATTTAATTTATCTCATTAAAATTACAAAGTATTGTCAGTTTTTAACCAAATTCAAGAACGGACCAATTATAGGTCTATTTGTCCATTGATATGCATGCAGTAACAAGTTAAAGTATTTTACTGTTAATAATTGGTAAATTTCGTCTGTCAAATTGGTCAATTTTTTACAAGTATTTTGCGGTTAATAATTGATTCTATTGTTAATAATTGTTTTTTTAATAATTGGTAGATTTCGTGTCAACATTTCAGGAGATTTTTAACTTAATCAGCATGTTAATTATTTGTTCTAATCAATTATTTACTTTAGTCGCTTTTTAAAAATATATTTATTTATTTGAAAATTATTTATTTAAAAATAAAATATAACCATCCATAATATCCTACTATAATGATTAATTGATGATTTCAGCTATTTCAAATGTTAGCAGTTAGTTGTTACAAAACATTTCAAAGAAATATTAACTTCAAATAATTATTAATTAAAAAATAACTGTGTCACAATAATGAATATTTAATATTTTTAAAATTTATTACGTATGAATTTATTTATTTAATAGTGATTAAAAAATGCAATTTGAATACACATTGTGTTTCTAATATTCTATAATTTATAATATTTTCTTTTTTTTATAAATATATATACAATGTTAAAAAGAAAAAAAATTTAAAGTAATCATCTGCAGCTTCTTTTCGATTGAACTGCCCTAGGTAATTACTTCGTTTGTCCAATTGGAAATTCATTATTAAATGCATGAGATTCCTAAAACTCAAAAATGCAATGCAAGATTTTGAGCCAAACTTCCTCTAAAATGGGCGATAAACAGCCAATAACGGGAGCTTTGTTGGGAGAAACAGGCGGACTTCGGTGGAAAAGCAAACCAGAGGTGGCAGAGGAGAGAGATGCATGGATGAAAGCAGAAAAGCGTCCGGCTTGTCTTCAATCGGTTTAAAATGATATAAGAATAATTTATTATGCTGCTTAGATCATCATAAATTATTATTAATTTTATTTAACTGAAATATCTATAGTTATTTTATATAATTAAATACATTGGCCTGAAAATTCATTTTTGAATATATTATGCGAAACAAGCAAGTTATCAATATTTAAAACTCGGGAAGAATAATTAAAGAAGGTCATTACGGTATTCCAGAGAAAACAATGAATTGGCCAGTTCGGATTTAGGGATTTTACGGCCGTAGGCAGTGGACTTTATGAGACTTTTCTTTCAATAAAAGTGACAATTTAGTTTCAACATATTTTTAACACGTTAATATTTTATCTTCAATAAATATTTTTATTTTATTTTATTAACTTAGTAAAAATGCATTCGTTTGTATTTACCTATTATGACTCCAGAGTATCCAACATTCACATTTACATGCAAAATTGTTGAGGTAGACGCTTGATTTTATAAATATTCTACCAATGAACATAATGAAAGTAATCGTAACGATGAACATCAAATTGGAATTCGAACAAGTATACTTGACTAAATGATAAAACAATAATTGTATTTTATCATTTACAGTATTTGTATATTTTTCTTAAAATTTTCTCGTATAGAAACTAGAAAAAGTGTATTTAATTACAATCAAAACCCGCTTTATAGGCATCTCGCATAGTAAGTGCTTTGTATAATGAGTAAAATAAAATGCACGAGATTGACTCTTTTGATGAGCGATGTTTCATACAACGAATGGCTAGGAGACACCTTGACATCATATGGTGAATTTTCCAGTATTAGTCTGTATTGAGCGCGTGTTTGAAGAAAACCTTTATATCTATATGAAAAATGTTTTAATTGTATAGAGTACTCAAACGTGACTCTGAGAAGTTTACGCAAATGCTTATGGAGATTAAACAGATGAGATTTTAATTCTGACTCAAACTTTGTAGTTAGATGTAGATAACGATGATATCGATGAGATGGTAGAAAAACATAGCCAGAAAAAGAAAATGATTTGGTTAGAAGAAGATAATTGTTTAAACGACTCTGGATTGTGTGTGTATTTAATCCAAGGAAAAAGTCTTCTTTACTTTTTCTCGTTTATTTTCACACACACACAGAGATATATATATATACAAAACATGGACGACGATCACAGATATACAAGGAAACACATAATATATATATATCGAAATATAGAAAATGCCGCTAACAACGAGCGAACAAATAATACTTTTTGCCGCTAACGGAGAGCGAGCTAGGTGCTTGCATGCACCACTTTCAACAACACCGGATCTGGTTGTTTACAAAAAATCTCAACAGCTCACCCCTCACATTCCAAGCATACTCCTGGGTTGGGGAAAACTGCGCCATCTATATTCAGTATTCATTTGTACATATGAATAAGTATACAAAGAATAAAAAAGACACAAATAAAATAATTAAATCAAACATAATTAAATCACATAAACAATAATGTACCAATTTTTACAGAATAACAATCTTCTAATTAAATAAAAGAGACAGTAAAAGCGTGGAGAATTATTGTATCCTAAGTTGGGAAACATCACTAAACAATAATTTTACGTGTTAGAAACTGACTTACGGACACATTTTCGTCAAATTTTGAAGTGTAGCCTAATGCAGGTGCCTTTAGACAACTTTCTTGTAAATAAATAAAAAAAAAACTATACATTATAAATAATAAATTACATAATCACAAATTTGATTCAGTATTTTTTTGGAATGGGATTTATTATTTTACATTGATTCCCATGAAAAAATTATTTCGCTAAATGAGTATTTCGTAGTACTAATAAAATTCAGGAAAGATTTATACTTGTTAAACTAGTTTCTACTTCATCTGTTTGTGGCTCCTCCACAACCAGGTTACCCTATATAGCAACCTAAGCTGCCTGATTGAAAATTCGCCACTGATTGGATCTTGGAAGTCTGATTCACTGATTAGACAAAAAAGCGAAAATACCTCTGTCTTCAACTTTTTCTAATACATTTAGACAATAAAAAATCTGTTTTTTTCTTCATCCTATGGTTTCTTACCTCCAGATTCTGATCATTTAATTGGAATGGTTAATGTAGAGAGATAAGTGGTAGACCCTCGAAAGTAACAGTGATCCTTAAGCATGCGTATCATCTGTCCTGAAACCCGACTGTATTGATGTAGTATAATACATTGGTAGTAAAAATTAGTAGTATGCTTGTGTATTCTCTCTATACAAACATAACACATATAATTAATTACATCTCATGTTTTTGAATTATCGCCAATTATTTATTCATGCCATGTACATGAATTTACAGATCGACATATGTTACCTTCAATTACAGATTTTATCAAAGGCTCAATAATCTTCTACAATTCAGAAGTTTAATCTGTTAAGGTATCAGACTACGTTAAATACACTGGTTATCGATTTCATTGGAGATATTTTTCTATAGTTATTTCTTCTAGTTTATACTTTCCTCTTTCCAAAACATGTTATATTTTCTAGGAAAAGGAAGGACTAGCCTATCATCCAAAGTCACGTATTTTTCAGCTAAAATTTGTCTTTCAATTTTCCCAAAACTTTAATTTTCATAAAAATTCTCCACCTTTAACATGCTATCTCAAAAACTAAAAGAGATATTTACATAAAACTTCAGTGTTTGGTTTGAATAATAAGGACAATGAAATGAACCAAAAGCTTTATTGTTGGTGAAATACTTTTTAATTTATAGGAGTTTTAAGAAAAATTAAGGTGTGGATTTAAGAAATAAAATTGCATATGTACGTATATTTCTACCCATAAGTTCTTTGCATTTCCAGATTTTTCTTAGATTTTGGTTCATTTCATTCATCACTGAATTCTATCACTTGTGTACAAAGAAAAATAAGATTGCTCTATTACATTTTTGTGTAGAATTTTAACCGTTTTGGTTAAATTTAATTAAAATTTTTTACAAACTTTCCTACTTCTCAAAATATATTATATTTTCAAATAATTTGGCTGTATTTATAATGTTTTGTATTATAATTGACAATATATCTAAAAACCATAGTTTTCAATAGTTTTTTAACAATCCAATTTTCCAAAATTTTTCCATCAAACCTAGTCGGATACCTTAATATCATTCAAAGAGCTCTTTGCATTTTTGAACTCTCATTTTAATGAGTATGCATAAGGACATACGGTAACTTTTCTTCTTCAAATTTCACTCAATTTTATTTAGAAATCTACGAAGTTGATGATAAAAGCGTATTACATATTTCATCATTTTAATTCAGTTCATTTTTGAGCTATCGCACTTCAAGACCATCAGACATTATTCCTAAAATGTGTTTTCTCAACTCAAGCAGGTACGAAATGTAGAGATTAATCTATATTCTAAGACCATAATTTCTGTACGAATGCAATAATCTTTTACCCATCTACTTTATTTGTGTACTTCATATATGCGAAAGTAAAACTGAAAGAACAGAAATTCCTTAATTGCAGAAGTTAGTTGCCGGAATTTTTGCATATAATAAATTATATTAAATCTGTAGATTGTTATTAAGTTTTCTACCAAATAAATCAAATTGGAAGAACGATTTTGCTAAAACCTATATTTTTCTCTTTTCTCTAATTATGACTTAAAATTTAGTTCTAAATTGCACCATAAGAGTAACCAAAAATCGAGAGGCAAACAATCTGATTAGTTTTAGATAATTTTGATGTTAGTTTGAATTATTAGAATAAACAATCAATCAAAAAGTTACTTTTTTCATTTTACATTACTTTCATACTTTTCCTCTTTTTGAAAGAGTGATTATGATTTTAAAACAAACAGATTAATTATAAGGCTTTTTTAAAAATCAATGATTGGCACACAAAAATTTGAAATAAATTTTAGTTCCCATTTCGTGTTTATCAAAGGGTTCCCTTTCAGTTTATTGCTTTATTTTTTGTTATAAATAGGATATTACGTAAAGAAATAAATACATTTAAAATTTTCACATGTTAATTTCAAGAAACCAATCTTAAAAATCAAACGAGCAGGAATGAATTCCCCAAACCTTACTTTCATATTTCCTATTAAATCTGTTATACTTCTCTGTCGTTGTAGTAGTAAATTGTAGATATTGGGTAAGTCTGTGAACGCCTCTTATGTTCAAATTTTATCCCGTTTCTGAGTGTTTTGAGCATCTTAGTACAGTAAAATGAATAAGCATACATTTTGGATGCGTATATTCTGAATGATTTGCACTATAATGTGATATAATACATTTGTAATTATACATCAACAAAATTTCTTTGGACAACGTTCGTTTGTTATTGAATTTAGAAGTTCGTAAAAGAATAAATATACAGCCTATTTATTAGTTGATGAATTTTCGAATTTCGACAAATGTCTATACTTTAAATGCTAAATCAGTGCATAAGTTTTATTAATCTATATATTATCATCATGTATTTGTGAAGTTTATTATCATTTCATTCGCCAACTGAACGGATACAATTTCTCTGAACGATTTCGTTCCATATTTTGACAAATTCTGAATCGACAAACAAAATCTGCAAATTTGGTATCTAAATTTCCTTTGCTTAGCTTAAAATGTTTTCGTGTTTGCAGATAGACAGCTAAAAATGGAATAAGCGAGACCGAAAGTCCATCACTAGCAATCTCACTGACCGCAAGTCCCCATTTAAAGGATATTGTCCCAAAAATTATTTTTGGACCCATAGACATCTATCAAAATATGTTGGTTTTTCAACAACTGAATATGTGGATCTATGACAATGGCAGAACATAAATATGCGATAGTGACAATACATAAATATATGACAGTTGACGAATATATAAAGAGAAATATATGAATTCATATATTTCACATCATAAACAGCCATAAAAAGAAGCAATAAAAGAAAAATCATATATTTTCATGCTTCGCATATTGATAAATGTTTGAATAATGATTCCAGAATTTAATATCTTCTTCTTTTGGAATATAAGGTTTCGATTCTGAAGTCCCGAGATCTGAACCCGAGACTTAAATTCAAAACCACAGCAAAGAACAATTAAAACATGCATGCTGATTTACATTATTTTATTTTAATATTGAACTAACTCCATTTTGTTATTGAACAAATATGCTTGATTAAGTATTAATTTAAAAAAAGATTATTACAGTTACAGTGAAAGTGCTTAAAAAATTAATTATTGAATAGTATTGAATTTATTATTTAATAATTGATTCACTTAATTCGTAGCTCGATCAAATATTTAAGTCGTAATTCCACTATAAAAGTTTCTTTTTCTAGAAATAAATGCAATATATTCGATATCTGACACCTAAAAGTTCCCTTCAGAGCGCTCTTGTGTAACGTGCAATATGTCAAATAATTCACATCGAAATTCTTTTAAAATAAATACCCTTCTTCGAATTCTCTTCGAAGAATTCTTCCTCAGTATTTTAGAAAAAAGAAAGAACCTCCGGAGATTGCTTCCTTCTGATTTGATAACTTCTTCGTTTGGCACGTCTACCCCCACTGCAAAACTTCACATAAAAACCCCGGCCAGACATATTTATTTTTCCACACATCTGTTTCAAATGCAATAAAATTCTGACATTCAACTCGCAACAGCAGAGATAAAGGAAATTTCGCTCTTCCTACGTTCTATGGGGAATAATATTCTTTACTTTTTATCGCAACTAAAAACCTTATTGAAAAGTTCGATCAAGAACGATCTCCCACATCGTCAGAAATACATTGTCTTGGCGATCTTGGCGGTGCTGAACGGGAGCCGCTGGCGCAAAGGAAGAAAGATACTTATTGGTCCGCATTATCGTTTGCGCTTTCATAACAAGATCCAACAGTCTTTTCGGCGGGAATACGGAACTGTTGCTATTAATGAAAGGTCTTTCTTTTTGTTCCAAAAAGATGTTGGAATAAGCGGCTTTAAAAATATTTTGCTTTCTGGAAGAAAATAATAATTTATTAGAATTTTTATTCTGGACTTTTAATACTTTTTTTTTTCTTTATTGTTTCGGCAGATTATATTTTCATCTTAATTTTTCATGTGGAAAGTTGACAAAAGATAATTTTGAATATTTTGACGATGGAAGTTTACACGTGTTTGCCAATTGTTTTATTCTTTATAAATGGACTTCAGATCACTTTGGGACAAGGTAAGAAGCAGTAATTTAATTTCTTCTTCTTTTTTTTCTAATTGGATTTAAGAAAAACATCACGTTGCTTCAAAGATTCGCATTAAAAACAATTCCATTAATTTTTTTCATTAAATTCTCTTCAAAATTGCAGTCAATTTCGAAAATAATTTAAAATAATTTAGCTTTCGGTTATTATATTTTAAGCTAAATTTAATTAATTAAAATTATCTTAAATATAATTTTAAGAGCCTTTTGAATTTTATTTGATGTAATTCGGTTTCTTATCTGAACAAATTTAATCTTATCCTATTATAAAAATTGAAAAAAAATACTTTCATTAAAATTGCAATTCTTTAAATGATTAAATGTTGAAAAAAATTCCTTGTTTCACAAATAACACTCTTTTCGATTCCATAAAGAAAATGGTTTATATCTATTTGGTATTTTTATAGATATTTTAATGTCACATTTCCTATTCGAAATGACATAGTTATATAATTTTTATAATGTAAATTATATATTTAATTTAATATTATAAAAATATCAGAAATTATTTAAAAGATCTTTTTAAAATATTGCGATTCTTAAAATCTTACAATAAATTTATAAATTATCACTGTCGCTTAAAAATTTTTAAACTTATTATCAAACTGATAAAAATAAGTTTAAAAATTTGCATTGTAATACAAATTTCAAAACATAAATTTTTAATTTTATTGTTTTATCACCTAAAATTATGAATGCTATTACTTATTTAGATTTAGTTTCGAAATATTAACACTAGAGAATTGATTTATTTTTCACATTTAATCCAAAATAAACTTAAAATTCAGTAACAAACTTTCAGTTGAATAAGTCATAAACATTCACGAAAATAAATAATTTTAACATCTTAAATATTCATCCAATTTACGCAAGGAATATGTAGATTCTTACTATTCATACTGTTCATACATTCATTCATTCATACTATTCATACTGCAATTATTTATTAAAAACATATAATTTCAGTCATTTTTTAAAAGCCTTCTATTTTTTGAAAGTATTTTCTGAAGATATTTGTTTTTATTATTTATTTAGACTCTTCTTCTGTGTTTTAAATAAAATAGTTTTTAATTTAATAATAAGAAAATAAAAAGGAATATTTTGAATATGAAAAGAAATAAGTAAGGAACTTGTAAATCTCCATATTAAAAATACACCATTTTTATTTAAACTTCCGGCATTTAAAAATGTTTAATTTAATATATAAATTGATGAGATATACAAATCTATATGCAATATATAATTTTACACATAGTATATATATTTGTATTATCCAAATTAAATTTTTTTTTTGTTCTGTAAAAGTTCTATAGTTATCGTCTTTTAAAATAAGTTTTTAAATCGACCTTCAAATTCTGCATAAGTGCAAAATTTATTTTTAACCCTTTATGTTATCAATTATCAAAATTAAATCGACAAATATAAAAATTTATTAATAAATATTTCATAATGAATTTAAATAATTTACAAATATATATATTAAAACATTAATACTTAAACTCTATTGCTATAACCGCTATAGAATTTGTGGGAAATGTATACTAACGGTGTATAAAGTCTATAAAAATCGACTAATTTTATTATAAGTAATTCTTTGAATAAAATTAAACTTCGTTAAATTACGTTACTACTTTTTATATTTGTAAGTTCTTTAGGTTATCAAACCAGCAAATTATTTTCTTCTCTTGTAAAGTTTTAAGTATATTGTTAAAAATGGATATTGTTTATTTTTATATGTAAATTACCTGGCACTTTTTTATTAATGAGCTACAGTTAATCTTATTCTTATTTCGAATTTTTTTCAAATTTATTTAATTCTTAATCCATAACTTATATTTGTTTTATAAATATCCATTCTTAATCCTTATTTTGTATAAGTAAATATGAAGTCAAGGCCATTGGTTCATAGTACATTTGTGTAATGTAATTTTTTACTAGACCGTGTTAGCTATTAAAAGTTTTATTACAGTATATTAAACAATAATTACAATGCGAAAGTCTTATTATACTACATTATACAGAGCATAATTTATAATTATATTTTAAAAAAAGCTTTAAATTCTGTTTTTGATTTTCGTATCTTTCGAATATTTTTCTTGAAATTTTGCGGTAACTTTTCTATCACGGGTGTACTTTAAAATTACAAATAACTGATAAACCGAATACTCACAAGAGAGCTAACATATTATCTTATTGATGTTTGCTCAATATTATCTTGAAACTTACATTTTGAGATAAAGCAGTGCATTCCCTTTTCAATGACCCTTTCAGTACAATGTTCCTTTTCATTTGTTTTAAAGCGTTCTCTCATAAATTTATAACGTATGCGATTTACGATCACAACAAAGGGATTACAAAATAAAATTTAATTTTAAACTTTATTATGTTTATAATATGCACAGTAGAATAAATATTATATAGTTTTAGCATTTTCTTTTCTAATAATTACGGAGAATGCATGTATGTATGTATATATATGTGTTCGCGATCTATAGGCTAGACCGTTTGACTAAGAGCTAGAAATCTTTTCACTTCATTTTTAGAGGGTGGAAATATTCACTTCAAAGGAGTTTTTTTTTGTTTTGTTTTAACTGGAATTGTAATTACTGAACATTAAGTGAGTCTCGACGTTTTTCAGTAGTAATTTCAAAAAACATTATAGTATAAAAACTAATTTTATTTTATTTTAAAATTCAAAACATTATCTTAACAATGACGTCAATTTTTGCCTTTTAATTTTTTCTACTTTTTAATTAAAATTAAAATTTAAAAAAAGCTCTAATTAAACTTTAATTTAAAAATGTTTCAAGCGTGTTTTATATTAATATATTTCTTGCATAGAGTGTAATTCAAATCGTTTACCATTAATATTTTCATCCTGATATTTTTTTTATTGTAAATAATCTCATTATAAATCCTCATTTTTCTCATTGTAAATAATAATCTAAATAATTTAATTCATTGTAAATAATATCAAATTATTCAGTATTAAAATGACTAGAATCTATAATATTTAAAAAAAATTAAATTTTTTAATATACTTTTTAATGAAAATTAAAATTTGAAAAAAAACTATATTTAAATTACAATTTAAAAAAATATATTAAGCGTACTTTACAACAATATATTTTATACTGAAGATAAACTTTTAATTTTGACTTTATTGATTTTAATACCTCGTAATCATATGCTGGCACTGCTTTCAATAACTTTAAAATTATTACTTTTAAACGAATTCTATTTAGTATTTTTGCTTTCTGTTACATCAAATTGTTAATCAAAATTTTGATTATGCACCTTTATATTTATGTCTGGGTTTTCTATCAGTCTCTTCAAAGACATATAAAGGTTATTTTGCTGAATTCATTTTATAAAATACTATCTGGTATTCTGCGCTTTCCAGCCTCAAAAGAAATAATTTACTAAAGTAAATACTAACTAAAAATTTTCAATTTCACTTGCCCTTAATATTTCAATTTCATTTCACTCGCGTTGATTTTCATCGATCATAATAATTTCATTTTTTTATATATTTTTGATTAAATCCTAATAGCATGTGCCGTTTGTCGTTTACTGCTTATCTTTTGTCAACTGTCAGTTTCAAAATATAAAAGTTGGCAAAGTTGTATAGCAATCGGATGAATCGCATGGCAGCGCATAAGGTACGAACAAAGAAAAATTCATTTTTAAATATTATATAATTTTATTGGCTATTTGCTTAAAGTGAGTTCTCTATAAATAGTTCGTCAGTCGTATATAAAAAAAATTCTTATTTCTTTGTTCGCTGATTATGATAATTCCACCGAAAACTCGTGGAAATTTAAAAAAAATTTGGCAATTCATAAAACATTTAAGTGTACAATTTCATTTAATCCTTTGCTTTAAAACTTTTTCAAAAGTATTAGTTTATAAACACATTTCAGATTTTTTTTCGTAATATTGCATATTTGCAAATACTCTTTTACCACAAATATCACCAATTAACACGCCAAGAAAAATATTACATACATTTTTGTTATTTTTAAAAACATTTATATTCATTCTAATCATTTTGTACAGTTTTAAATATTGCAATATTCTTATATGAAATAGTATATGCTTTTTGAGATATTTTATTTATTTTCAAAATTACTTTCTGTTCTACTACTATCTTACGTCCAAAATGAAACTCTACATATTTTTTTTAATTATTGCGACATAATTTTCCACATTATTATTATTTCTAACTAAAACATATTTTGGTAATGTCTTATCTGATGGCAATGTGAAATTTAATTTCTGGTAATTGTGAATTATTTCAAAATAAATACTAAGAAATGTAAAAATCAGCAAAGAAAAAAACTCATCAGTGAATTAATAATTTTTGTAAATACAAATTGATTTTTAAAAAATGTGTTTTACGAAATATTATAATCGAAATTATCGTTTAAACACATTAAAATTATGATATCAGAATCCACAGAGATAAACTATAAAATACTTTCAAAGGTTTTTTTTATAAATACTGTCAGTAATATTTGATAGCACAAAAATAGTGCAATAACGTTGTTCTCTTCCACCTCGTAAAATCCTGAAGATAACTTTATTCAACTAGATATATGATCTTCCAAAAACTTTCTTACAGACTCTATTAAAGATATTATCCCAGTGATCGAATTTCAAGTCATCGGTGCACATTTTTTACAAAATATTATCTGTTTGCGTGAATTCATTATTTTTACTGAAACTATCGTGTGATCCTTTGGGAAGGTTTTTAGCTTTTAATCACTGTAACGGTTAAAAATATCTAAAAGTCGAATTTAGGTTTTAGAGAAGCTCTTTTCACTCGATTGAAATATCATTTTGACTCATAACTACCCTTATAATTCTATTTTTGAGCTATTGCGTTTACATGTTTCTGAATATGCAGGTCGACATATAGACTATTTCTTGTTGGATTTGGATCAAAATTTAGTAGATCTCCATACGAAAGATGATAAATCAATGTACTATCCAATACAAATAAGAGAATGTATTGGATAGCATTGTATACAACAGTTACGAAATATTAACTTTTTGTGTGAATTTAGCACTTTATAAGAATTTATCGTGTTAACCGTAACGATTTACTTAGTTATTAATAACCGACATGCCGATAACAGTTTTCAAAAACGGACTTTGTGTTTTAGAATGCATTTTCCACCTCCGATTGAAATAAAATTTGACACCAGACTGCACTAGTAATACAAAATTCATATCATATTTGATGTATTTAAAACTCTGTATTTTTAACTGGTTATCTTTACATGTTTCTAAAATACCAGACCAAGAGACATTTGCTTAAAAATGTTATAAATGCTTACTTTATACTTGTTAAATGTCTAGTCTATCTGTCTAGATCTCTTCGTTTTCTAGTTAGCATGATGACGTATATTCCATTAGCCAGAGACACTCTTTCTTTCAACGTATTTTGCTTGGAATTTGATAGGTATCTACAAATTTGACTTTAAACCTATATACTAAATTTCATGCCTCTAGCTCACGGCATTTTTGAATTATTATTTTTCGCAGCCAAACAGGCCGATGGCATAGATAAAACTTCCAAAAAGGCATTTTTTGAACCCAGGGAGGACTATAACCAGGAAATTCGACAAAATCTCGAGTTTGAATTTTTTTTGCAGATTGTAATATTTTATATATACTTCGTATACGAGAGAGTAAAAATATACGAAAAGAATAATCGGAAAACGCTTCTGATTTTTCCCATGATATATACATTGGATCTTTCCTTAGAATATTATTCTTTATAGCATTTTACTTGACTGCACATCTCTGATAAAGCCCGCGCAATATTACAGTCTGGACGATGGATCAGATACAAAGCTTACATTCATTACTTTGTCTCTGATTGCCATCACATAGCTATTCCGAAATACCGTTACTTGCATTGATAAAACCCCGCAAAGAAATCGATAATATATATTACGGTACTATTCTGTTATACGGGCGCAACGAAAAAAATCACCAAATAATGGTAAGTCCGGAAAAGTGAGAAATCAGGAAAAAAAAAATTAAAATCTAGTCAAATTTTGCATCAAAAGATATTTTGAACACGTTTTGTTATCATTGGTGACATTTGTTTTGTCATTCGTTTCGTTTGGAGACGACTTGACTCGCGTTTGGCTCACATTGGCGACATCTAGCGTCCGTATAACCGAAAAGGACTTACATTACAAAATATGTAATTTAAAGCAATTAAACATTCCGGATTAAATGGGAATGGATGTATTGCAACATTTTGTTCCAGTTTTATTTTATATTTTAATATAATCATGTATTTATTTCTAATTTAGATAAAGTCTTCCTTTTCATCCTTATCTTTTTGAGTATAAATAACACATTCACTATGAAAACAGTTTTTAAATATTAGTTTTTAAATTTGAATGATCTAAAACTGTTTTTCCCATTTTTCATCATTCAAACTATATGTCATCTTTTTTATCTCATAATGACAGTTCTCCATTGTATATCCGTTTAAATATTTTTAATATCTGCTATGTGTCACTTCATGTTATCATTTGTGTCTTTGTAAGAGTGTCAGACATTCCTCTTTGGGGGAACAGTTAGATCTCTTTCTCGTTATCTCAATTTAACACCCTCTCCCACTTTCAATTTGCATGTTCCGGTTTGAAGATCAGATTATCAGGTGCTATTATGTAAAGCCACTTTATGATCTTTTTTCCTGTCAAACGCGTACAGAGAAAGTCCTAAACGATTTTAGAGTTCATATTTTATCATTAAGAAGAAGAAATTGTATTTTACTTTTAATGTTATTTTGGAATGCTAATAAGAGCAATCACCAAAATGTATCTGTCTGTATATTATTGCAAAAATAGATTGAATTGGAAAATATACAGCATATTTCAAATAATATGTTTAAGGTCACCCCCATCGATTTAAAAGTAATTGATCTTGAAATTATATTTAATTGCGGTGAGAGCGATAATAAAATGAATTCTAAAGTTTACTTTAAGTAAAAAATTAAATTTTTACTTTCATTTTAAAATTTTACTTCAAATAGTAGTTTAAAATGTACGTAGCTTAAATTTTGTGATGAATATAGCACACGGAAAGTCAGAAGGAGCAAATTCACTATAGATTTCTGTAAACAAAGCCAGTTAAACCTTAATTGTTTCGATGATACAATTTATTTCCCCAAAGCACTTCATAGCATTTACGCGTGCAATGTTTCACTCTTAACTATTTATTTTCTACCTTTAATGATTCGGTGATACGCAGACGTGAAACTTTAATGTTAATTGTAATAAATGTATTTGCTGAAGAACTATTTAGTTTTATTGTTCCTCCCCTAGAATAAGGGAAGAAAATTCATGAAAGTTTGGTTATAGACAAAAGAATTTAATATTCTTTAATCAGAACACAATGTATGCGAAAAAAAATATCCTCATTGTATCCTTAACTATATAATCGAATCATGCTTTTTCGAAACTGCATATTCTAATCAAAACTCATCACCTCATTTTTTTCGAAAGTTCTCAAGACATCAAACTGAGGAATTATTATGACAACCACCACCAAATGTTGTCCCCTAAAAGCTTTCTCGCATAAACTTGTCATACCGGATAACGCTTGTATAGCACCGGCTTGCAATTGTTACATCATACTAATGCTAAGAAACATTAACTTTTGGTGTGAATTTAGTATTTTTCCTCAATTTATCATGTCATACATTGCAAATTTTTTGAAGATTAGGTACTTTTCCGTTATACAGGCGCCACGAAAAAAATCGTCCAAATGTCGCCAAATAATCATTAGTCGGTAAAAGTGAAAAATCGCCAAAAATGCTGAAGCACGTCAAATTTTACGTAATTACACTTGACGACTTTGTTCGTGTTTTGTTTACATTGGCGACATTTGTTTTGTCATTCGCTTCGCTTGGCCACTTGACCCACGTTTGTTTCACACAGACTACCGTTTAGCGGAAAACTACCAAAGATTATTCCCAGGCATGTCGTTTATGGTGTCTTAAAATCGAATGTGTGCTTTAGAAATGTTTTTTTACAATCGATGAGAGCAAAGTTTTGACACAAAACTGCTCTTGTAATCCCAAAATCCTGCACCAAATTTAATATATTTAAATCATTGTGTTTTAAAATTATCATGTTTACATATTTCTGAAAGTGCAGGAGGACAGTCAGTCAACACGTCATTCGATTTGGTTCAAAATCTGACATATGTTTGCGTTATAGTTGTTAAATCTGTGAACCAAATCTTTATCATCTGATCTCTTCGTTTTTTATTTATAGCATTAACATATATTCGAATAGCCAGACAGACAAACTTCTTCTGCTCAGATTTCAATCAAAATTTGATAGAAATCTGAAATTTTAGTGTAAAGACAGTATACCAAATTTCAACCTTCTAGCTCAAATTGTTTTTGAGTTACCTTTGACCCAGTAGACATGGATATTTTCTAAAAGTGTGTTTTACAAACTCATGAGTGGAGATTCAACAAAGTCTCGATCTTTCGACAAAGTTTGACGATTACTATACTTTCTTTAAACTGCGTACAAAATACGAGAAAGTGAAAATAGTGTAATTTAAAAATATTAATTACTAAGGGTCTGCATTAATTTTCCCAAGAAATTTAAGTTAATCAACTGTCCTTTACGATTGCATTTCAAACTGAAAGTTTTTACTGTATTTTATTTGGTAATTATAGAGAAAAATTAGTTTTCCTATTTAAATATTTTATAATAATTCAACAAATGGACGAAACTTATATTAAGTAGTAAAAGAGTTTTCAATGTTAAATCATATAAATCAAAACAAAAAGAAAAAAATAATTCAATTCGTATGCATTAAACATATTAGTCTTACAAAATGAAAAGTTCCGAAATCATGATGTGACGTGATACATTGAAATCTAGCAAACATTAACATTCTTTGATGAGTATCACCATTCACTAAATTCCCATTTGATATTCACCAAAGGATATCGTTGACATTCACTAGAGAATACTGAGATTTTCTTATTTTGGTCTTTCACATGGTAGCTGTTGTTTATCTCTATTTTCAGCAGGAAAAATTAATTATGTTTATTGAAAAATAAACAAATAAGAGATTTATATCGTATTTTAAAAATATTTCAAAAAGATTCAACTAAAACCAATTTTGAATAGCAAAAATGGGAAAGAGCTTCGAATAAAAAAATTAATTTCGAACATATTCTTTAAAAGAATAAAATATTCACCATCACCTACTTATGTAAATAACAGAAAAGTTTTAAAAATGTAAAGATTTATCACAGATTGAGTATTTCATCTGTAAAGCAAATAATGTTTTTGAAAAAGTGAAAATTCCTTCAAATATTTTGTGTTTGATGTATCGTTCGAAAAGGAGAATTAAGAGGATTAAAAGATGAAATGTTCGAAAATAAATATCACAAATTCTTCCTTTTCGAGTGATATTGTTTCTCACAATGTTTACAACCTAAGTTTAATTTGTTAAAGATTCAGTAATGGGAATTTTTAAAAATTAGACGCTGCGAATGCTTAATTAAAAAAAGTATTTGGTAGTTAATGTAGAAAAATGTTTGTTAGTAAAGGGATTAAGTTTTATTGCAAAATACTATCAAATTTGATTTTTTTGGTTCAGCTTAGTTAAATTAACGTCCTTATTTAAAGCAGCATTATAGCTATTTTGGGATGGACCTAATAATATTGGACTGTAGTTCAGATGATGAGTGCAACACCTGAGTTGGTTGTCCATCCGGTTATTTGGTGGAATTGGGTGCTGAACCTGAAACCCTGTAGCTTTGAAACCAAGACCTTACCACCAAGCCATTGCTGCCTTTACAAACAAAATTGAATAATCTCGAAGAAAAAAAAATCGAAAATGCCAATTGAACAAAAGTAAAAAGTAATAAAGTTTTGTCTGTTTAAAAGCGAAGAGTTTGATTTATCATAATATTTTAACTTCTTACTGACATACGAATCAATGGAAGGTAATTGCTAACGTTAAAATAAAATATTTAAAAAAAATAACACATAAAAGGATTTTTTTAAAAACCATGAGATAATAGGATGAAAATCATTTGAGATAATAAGATAAAAAAATAATAATAACACACTAAAATTATACAAATTGTAAGGAATTTTATAGAAAGAAAGAAAAAAAAAAAATAAATGTGCGGACAGAATGAATTCGTATAAAAGCACTGTAGAAAAACTGCCTAGATTCATTTTTCCTGTCTGGCTTAAACTCTCGAAGAAAACAGATATCGATTCTCATATAACAAAGGGACTTTTATAAACAAATATATATTTTTAGAGCCTTCCGTTTGTATAAAAACAACAATTTTCGAGTGATATATCGTTTCAAATATAAAGCTACATATTTCGCTTTCAGTTGCCAGGAAGAGATTTAAACAATGCCGAAAGAAAAATGATATGAAGATATCAAAAATAGATGTTTAAAAATAGCTCTTGCGTTATTTATAATAGAATCGTTTTTTTAAAGGTTCAACATCGTTTGAAAATATGTAATAAGCGTAAATTTAAATTTTTGTTATTATCTTTGCTTTATTATTAGAATAATTATTTTATTTTCCCAGTTTATATCTTGATTCAGTTAAACTGTTGGCAAAGATTTTATATTTTTAATTGTTTCATTTTAGACGAAACAGAGATCGGGTATTTTTTTTCCACAAAAACCGAATTCGAACATTTTAATAATGATATTATTGCTTTTCGAGTTTTTTTCTGGGTAAAGTATTCGACTCTTTACTTATGGATGCTCATGATTTCAATATCGAAATTTTTCGATATTTCTGAAATGATCCAATAAATATCAGCATCATGATATGAGTTTTTAAGTTCTATATGTGATTTTATTGATATATGTTAGGATATATATATGTTCATCACTCCACTTCCAGCATTCTTCCGTTCTCTCGATGATGTGGTGTGGAAGGGTTTCCAGCTCAAGTGTTATCCTCGTCATTTGACAGTGGTTCAAAATTAAGAAGTGCGCCAAAAATAGCCCTAGTGTGTCTTTAAAATGGTGCTAAAACCTAAACTAAACTCAGCATTCTTCCGTTATTGTAGAGTTGTATGGAGTAACAAAGTGAGGAGTGTCAGTCATCTTCAAAATATGAATTAGAAATTGTGATATGAATTTATCCAACGTATTCTATAATTCATGCTCTCATATGTATTATAAAGCTCTAGACTTTATGAAACTCTTTAATTTTTAATATGAATTTTAGTTTTGTTTAATTATTATATTTTTGATGAAGGAATGTAAAACTTTAACAACTTGGTTTCGAATACTTCAAAGCTTATTTATCCAATTTTTTTAAAAATCTTTAAGCCCAACAATTTTGATGCTAAAATCGAAACCTACAGGATTCTCTCAATTTCCTTAATGAGAGTCCGAAATAATGATAATTTCCAGTTATTGCATTTGTATTACTTTTTAATATATTACAAATAACGTGTAATTCTGAATCCACGTGTAATTATTAAATAACGAGCGGCCTGGAGAATAGTTTTCTAATCAAACCTCAAAGTAAACTACATTTATGCTATAAAAACATTAGTTGTATATAAGCTGATAGATAAAAACACAAAATAATATTCTCTAGTAAAAATATATGAACATGTTTTTTTTCTGCTATAAAACCGATATTATGTATTATCGATTTTAGTTCTTGAGTTTCGTAGAGCCACGATCATCTTCTAAAAAAAGGCAAAATTGTTTATATTGTGAAAAATAATAAAGTTTATAAAAATATACTAATGGGTTAAAGGCGAATTTCTCTAAAAAACCTACTCTACTACTATTTCTAGTTGGATGTCTTTCGCAGAAGATTCAAAAAGGTAAAACAATTCACTTGTGGTTTAGTTTATAAAAGCTTGACATGAACAAAGAGTATGCCTGGGGGATTGAAAGTTAAGAATTTTATTTTCTATGTCGTTAATCGGGCATTATTCAGCTACCGGTTAATGAATTTGAGTTAAAACAATCAATTGCTCGATACTATTGGGTTGATTGCTGCAGATTTCTCTCCAGTCGAAAGATTAATATAGGCCAATTTCCCATATATATCTTCTGGGAAAATGAATCCCATATGTAAGAACTAAGTCAAACTTGTTCTTCTGGTGATAGGTGTTCCGGACATGTTTGACTATCAAAGGAAAAAATATTTTCCTTGTTATGGTGAATATTTGATTCATAGTTTTGGCGTGATACAAGCTGAATTTTTTGAATAGAATATTCAGCACTACTGGTTAAGAATAAGTGTGATCAAATAAAAGAAAGTAATTCCTATTTAACAACGCACTGCCCAGTTCAATAACATGGACTGATTATCAAAATGGAACTGAATTGTTGTTCCTTTGTTCAAAATTTATTTTGTACCCCCCCCCCTCCCGCCATTTCATTCCAAAGAGTTGAATATCCAATTCTATATTTTTGGTAAAAGTTTGCTACTCAGTTAGCTATTTCATGAATGTCAAATAAGATCTGCAACTCTTGGATATGTGAAGTATTTCGAGTTATTATTGTTGAAAATGTTTGAAATTTTTTAATGCTTTTAAAAGATATGCTTATCTAGACGGTCTATTAATCTGTTAACAATATAATAGATATGATTTTCACAGATTAATTAATGAAATATAATCATAAATCGAAGAAATAAAATGAAAAAATTGATATAATAAGGACTTGAGATATTCAAAATAAATATTTCAGAATTATTACCTAGAAAATTAATTAATCTCAAGAATGATAAAATATGATTCTTAAATCAGCTTTTTCGCTGAAATGTGAAGCCAAATATAAAATAAAAGTAATATTGAAAGAAAATATAAACCTTAGATACGATATTGCATAAAGGAGTGTGCATAAAATTTGCAGTTTTAGATCCAATGTCTACATAATGTTCAGGAAAACTCAAATTATAACTAGTCATTCAAATCCTATTGAAATAAGTGATCTACTAACATAGGAACGAAGAAAAAACTCAGCACTATCCATACGCATGCTTATAAACACTTCCGGTTTTGAATGCATTGAATAATAAAAACAAATTATTATTCAAACCATTCGTAATTGGCATATATAAAGTAAACAGATACAAAAACAGGAAGTTGGCTGGTCGCCAAAAGAGCGTTACCTTCCTCGGCAGGAGATTCTTATATAAAAGAGATAGAAACATTTTAAAATAAGAGTAAACAAGTTACACTTCATTTAAAATGTTACTCTACATCATTCTTAGTTTTTTTTAAAGCTTGAGAATGTTTATTGTCTGGGAGCTGTATGATACAGTACGTTGTTATTCAGAGATATCTTATGTCATTATAATAAATTTAATTCGAATTTTTATTAAAATATTTCTAAATTCAAATTGGCAATTTAAGTAGATAGTAGGTTGACTACTCAAAGTGTTGAAAAAGATAGAATCTCGGTATAATTTCTCATAATTTAGTAGGAATATAAATATCATTCACAAAAGATTTGTTTTTCAGCTCCGTACATAGTAGTAAGTTGTGTCACTGATTCTCTGACCCACCCGAAAACAAACAGATAAAAAATTATTGAATGACCGAACCGCCCCAGCAGCTACACTAGTGGGAACTGTGTTCAATCCTCGGCCACGGTACTACTATACCCTTCTTACGTCATCGATGGGTGATGGGCCACACCCCATCTTTTCGTGTAGCCTCCCTTGATGGCCAGACCCAACTACCATACAGTAAGCTTTTCATCTTTATTTCTAAGTTCCGCGCTGGAGAGATCATGCATAACAGTTGTGACATATGGCACTTTAAAAGTGCGATGACAGTTATCTATCAGTGATTTAAGCCGAGTGAGAATCTCTTGTTTTTTAGTAGCGCCAACTAGGGCTAAGAATACGACTTAGCTACTTAATGCGTCACATTCGGTTGCACAACCCCTCTGTATATGGGGCTCAGTCATACACCTCACAGGCAGAGCACAGAAGAAGAAGAATCATATCCGAACCGAGACTGGAGCCTGGTTCACACAGATCAAAATGAAGACTCGCTACCCCTATGCCAGGAAGCCGGCACACATACTATTAAACAAGATTAAAGAAAACAGATATATTTTTAGTGTTATTGAATCTAATCATTAAGTACAGAAATTCCTTGAACAAAGTTTTTACTTGAAAAATCAGTTCCATCGTTAGAAGATAATGCATTATGTTCACAATTACTAAAATTTCAGATGCCACACATACTTATTCAGAAAATCTTGACGAATGCTAGCTGTAGTCTGGATTTAATCTAATTTTTTAAAATTACTACTAATTAACAAAGTAAAATAACATTATTAAATCTGCAAACTGTTTGGATACATGCCAACTTCTGTGTTCTCTGAATCAAGATGTATTTATTTCTTCTTAAAGAAAATTTTTCCGAAATAAGAATATCCTAATTGAGAAATAAACTCTTGAAATAAACATTTTATTCTTCTGTTGTTGTGTTAGTTGAATTTGTTACAACCGAAGTATTTTCTTAGGAGACGGTCTTTAAGAAGAACGCTTTCTGTCTGTCAGATATAATTTCTGGTACTTGGAAAAAGAACTCTCTTTCGAATTCTCCTTGGAGAAAAGCTCTTTTATCTAACCGATTAGTGCTTATTATTATTTTAAACACTTATTTTAGCACTGTCTTGGATGGTAAGTGAACACAATGAGGCTTCATTCAAATCTTGTTAACTATAATAGAGTTGATTTTATGTTTTATGAGGGTTTTACGAAACATTTCTTAATGGTTTTAGTTACTGTTTAGTCTATTAGTTTAGTTTCAGTATAAGACAATTAAATTTAATTATAATAATTTTTAACAATACATATGTAAAACACGAACTTCATTTTTATGCACAAGTAAAAGAAATATTTTCTTTACTTCAATTGTCTGCTGTTTTTATTTTAATTTATGATGTTTTTTATACTAATTCAAAATTTTTCAATTCAAGTTTGTCTCACTCTCTGCTAAGAAGTATCACTGATAAGATGATATTTAATTATATTAATCAATTAACTGATAATTAACTTAGGAAAATATAAAAATAGTGTAATGTCATCGAGAACACAATATTATACAAAATATCATACATTTAACATATCAAACCCAAAATTTCTTTAATTACATGAAATATTTCAAAATCAACAAAAGTGTATAAAAATACATCAATAGTGTTCAACTTTGGTATTAAATATTTTAGTAATTTCATTTGTGAATTATTTAACCGTTTCATCATCCGAAACGCGTCTAGTGCGTTCAAGTGAAACCGCTATAGGCCGGGCCTTAAAGTGCCCCAACCGTTCATCTACACTTTTAAACGTTTAAAACGTTTTGTAAATGTTTACTTGTTTGAATTTTTATTTTAGTTTGTTCTAATGAGACTGAAAACTGAAGGAAAACAGAAATGTTTGCGGGCAGGAGAGGATTAATGGATTAGTTAGAGTATGAAAATTTTCATACTGCTGCAAAAAAATATCCCACATTTCACCCTTGCGTTATACTAAGAAAAATTCAATTGTCTCAGTAGAAGACATAACAAAACGTAGCCGAAGTATCAACAAGAACTATACTATTATTAAAAAATTAGTACCCAAACTAAAGTTTGTTATTTAAAAAGCATAATACCACTAAGTGACCTGTGAGAACTTATTTACCCTTTATCTTTTTACATTATATCCCAATAGATTTGATTTGCATTTAATTGACACTCGGTTTCATAGTTTCTGAGACGTGGCCCAGTATGCACTAAAACGAAAGAACCAATTCCAAGGAATCTTCCAAGACAAAAGCAATAAGGATATCTGTACCATTAATTCTTCGTTAAATGTCCGTACCTCATCCACGAATAAAAGAGACAGTTGGTGTTCTTCACCTATAGATGATTAAGTCTTATCGGGTGATATCAGATTTCTCCTGCACTAAGCCCACAGACAGGACGGACTCTTGAAAACCGGATTGGCCGAATCCCGGAGCCCTTTGACCTTATCATAATGTTGATGTGTTTACGAATTTTTACACGTAGATGAATTTACGATATAAAAATGCTTCTACGCAAAATTAGCGGAAATTTCTTATTAAATCATGCTTAAATGTAAAAAAAAAGGAAAATTTTTTTAAAAAAATTATATCTACAATCGCAAATTTCAAGATATCGAGTGAGAACACTATTATTCTTAAGTCATTATTTATCTTAATTTAAGTCATTAACCAGTTTAAAACTAGTTAATGACTTAAGCTGGGAAATAAAATTTTGAAGTCTGACCGATGTTGAGATGAAAAACACCCATTGTTTTTCTAAATATCCACGCATGCGTAATCTGGTAGTCTCCTGATTGTTTCAAACTGGTTAAAGGCTTAAATTAATTAAGACAATTCATAAGAATTCAGAGAATGAATAATTTTGAAAACAAGTTGCAACTTCCGTTGGCGATAAATTGTATAATACGACAACCTTCCACATTATTGCTTAATACACCTAAAAGCTAAAACTTCATGCTTCAAAAACAATAAATCGCTAATTTGTTGCCTACGCACTTTGTGGCGTCAGAAACCTCAATCCCAAACAACATCATGCTATCAATTGATAAAATGTTTCATCGCCTTTTATGTGCAATGCATGCAATATTTTTTATATAGTATTTCACTCTATCGCAACTTTATTTCTTATAAAGAGTTCACATCTTGTTAAAAAATAATAACAGTAGAATCTTTTTTTTTCCTCATCTTCATCGACCTAATACCACAAAATGCACTATTCAATCGCTGCTAGTATTTCATGGATTATGAAATTTTTTTCTTCCTTAAAATCAGTACTTTCGAATACAGAAGGAGGAAAAAAATAGAAAAACGGGAATACATAAAAAAAAGTTACAGTTAAAAAATGGAGGAAAAAAGTATCCCGATCGTAAGAAATAGAAAGGGAAAAAAATGTCGGTTCTGTCCAGGTTTAAATGGCAGCTTATATATCACGCGCAACCATAAATTGTCCGATCATACGTATTAGCTGCCATTTTTCTATTCCTTCCTTTAAGTGACAGAATATTGGACCTGCTTCTTTTATATTAAAGGCTGTCCCGGCAGGTGCGTGTGTTATCCGAAAGCATAAGTAACAAATTCCATCTGTAGACGATGTAAGTAATTCTAACTATTAATTTCAATTTTGAGAATATATTCAAGATAAATTTTGCAGGGGTAATGTGGTAAA
>JAPMOQ010005854.1:1008655-1059578 GCA_026543055.1 Argiope trifasciata
ATATATATATATATATATATATATATATATATATATAATTTTGTGTCTACATAAAATATTTAGAAAACGTCAAGTTTTACTGTATTAGATATACAGGAGTCAAATTTTATTGTGACTCGATAGTTAATTTTGTAAGTCATAGAAAATGTTTATACTTTCAAACGGATGCACTCAAATGCAATTGTTGTTGTTACTTTACTAGCTCAATAACACATCTGTTAGCAATTTAAACAGAGGGAGCGTTTCTTGTTTATTCAGTAGCGCCAACTAGGGCTAAAAGTCCGAACTTAGCAACTTCATGGGTCACATTCACTCACCTTACAGTAGAGCTCAAAAGAAGAGCAACCAGATCTGAACCGGGAATCCCAGATCAAGGTGAAGACGCGCTATTCCTAAGCCAGGAACAAGGCTCAAATGCAAGTTTGTGTACTTAGAGTTACTCTTCTTTGCATGAAGACAGACATTTCCATTGTAACATATAATGAACAAAAAATTGCTCTCAAAACTGGTATATTATAAATTGGTTGTTACTGGCAATTTTTACCACTATTAATGCGTAATAAGGAACGTAGCTATAAAAAAAATCAAACGCCTCAAACATTATCGGTAGTTTGCTGTTTGTAAAATACGTGCGATTCCTTGAATATTTCTTAAAACTAATCTGAAATTTTTTTGCTATAAAAGCTTTAGTGAGTGGAAAAAGTTAAAAGAGAAAAGCATTGACGATTTTGTGCTGAGCTTAACATGTAAATTGATAGGATGATGGATATTTACATCATAGTGTTTTTAAATTATTTTATGTTATATATTTATACCAGGAGTTTTTTAAAAACATTTTTTTCCTTAAATCTAGAGCATGCATTATATCACCCTGATTTATTTCACACACACACACACTTAAAAAAAAGGAAGTGTTAATAAAAAATCGTTTGATTCATTCAAACTTTGGAGACAAACATTATGGAATTTAAATTTTTATACTACTCCAGAATCTTGTCAGTCGTACTGAATAAAGTTTTCGCAATATTGTAGTATTTTGAGTTGAAAAAAAGTTCATATTTTCTGCTTTTAAGTTATTCGAGTTAAGAAACTTTGCTTATCTCTACATTAAAAGGTTTCACACTATTTCAATGATCCAACGCGCAGAAGGTCCTTCTGTCAATGCTTAGTTTTTTTATTCGAGGTAGCTGTTGATTGGCCTGAAATAATGAAATTCAAGCCTTCATAACTCGATCATTTTTGGTCACAAAAGAGTGAGACTTATTTTTGTTTTAAAAGGCTACTCTTTCAAGATTATTTCGTTAGATGCGATTAATAGAGCTAGGAGACTGAATAAAGATTTAGATTTCTTAATAATTTCAGCAATATATTCACTGATTCAAACAATATTAAACTCAATTCTTATCATTATTTAAAGCATTTTTCTTATTAGAAATTTGTGCCTATCTATAACTGTTTAGAAATTTACTATCTAGCCTTGATTAAAATGATCATCTTGTATAAAAATAAGTGTCTGAAAATTAGAATGGAATTGAATTCGTGCTCGATTGTGTAAAATCCTACTCGTAAATTAAATTTTTGAATGTGTTATAGCTGAAGGAAAATGAATATAACAGACTGCTATGTAAAATAATGTACATTTCGATAACATCTGTATTATCGTTATCATGCAACTAGCGTACATGAACGACATCAATTTGAGGTTACTTTGTTACTAGTTTTTCTAAACCATTAGCATGCTCTTTTATATATTTATTACATTATCAATTTGTGTTATTAATTATTATAATTTTTAAACGTCATATGTCGATAGTAGGCAAAAAATAGGGGTTAAATTATACCGATAACTTTGTAATTTGAATTTATTAAATAGAATTTGAAAATAATAACTCCAAAAGCAAACATCCATCAGATAAAAATAGGAGCTTAAAATCTTTAATTATTAATTGAATTAATTAATGTGTTTTAAAAAGTTATTATTTTTTTCATTTCCTGTGTTTATTCTGCTCTAAAAGTTATCTAGTGATGCAAAAATAGAATTGAATAACTGATGCAAAAATAGAATTGAATAACTGATGCAAAAATAGAATTGAATAAATAAGAGGTTAACTTATATTTTTAAATTTATTTTTCTTATTTACTTCATTACTTGGTCCTAGATTCAGTATTGAAACTCAAAAAAAATGTCCTCCTAACTGCCTAATTCTTTAAAATCACTAATTAGATGCGATGTTAGCAAATGATATATTCAAATATTCTTTAAAGAAAATGAACTGATACTATATATTACACGATAATAATATAATTTAATACAGATCTATAATAGTAAAAATAAAAACTCAGAATTGCGAAAATAAAATGGACTAATTACCAACCCGCGGCAATAATTGCATACGCAGCTGGAGGGTTAACGTTAGTCAGTCAATCAGATATGAAATATTGTAAGAGACCTTCCTGTTTAGAATGCAGTCAAATAATACAAAGCATAGAAACCAACTTCAAAAACACACAGTCCTATATTCATTAAAAAAATTAATAGCAATAATAATAACGTATGGCGATATTTTTCTCCATGCAAGGATGCATTGATATTTGGCGCAACTTTCGTAGAATCGGATCTTAATTGCTTGGATGCTGATATGGCACCAATATTAGCGAAAAAGCAATTTTTCCGACAAATTTAGCCAATTATTTTGTTAAATATCCAAGGCTAAAACGCATACTTATTCTGTCATTTCTCGATACAAAGAGCGAAACTGCTTTACCGTAGCACCGTAGTTCCATTTTTGTTTTCAAATTTTACGAGTTTCGCAAGTTCAGTCTAATAATTTGGAGAATTTCCGAACGCCAGAAATACTATACCAAATATTTCGAACTATCTCTTTCCAATCGAAGCACTGTGCCTCTTCTATTCACGAATCAATCGTCTTATCAGAAAACCTATTAAATTTGGACATTAAGTGCAACAACAAACACACTCATCTTACAAAAATATTATCTCCCGAGAAAAAAAAACCGTCCCGTCTATTTCCACTCTTCATCCGCGTCTTAACTCTCCTAATTTAACCCCAGGACTGCGAAAACGTTTTTCTACGGCCCCACGGCGGCAAAAACCCATTTCTGCAGCGCTATCCGCTTATCCCCATAGAAAAGAAACTCGGAAAAAGGAATAAAAGCGATAAGATAGATGTGATGAGGGCTAGCAATCAAATCTCTCAGCGCCCCATGATAAGATAGCCCCAGGAAAAAAACTCTCTCTCTTTTTTTTATATATCATTTTCGTTGAGGAAATTTGACAAGAGAAACGGTTCACTGTTTGAATTCCCTCGTTCAATAATTTGATAGAACCTGTGGAATATATTTCGGATATTTTGTGTGATAGCATAGAGGGTTTTTATTTTTATTTTTTGATATTCGTCATCTGATGGGATTTTGAATGGGCTGTTTCTGACTGGAATGGCCCGAGTGTTATCTGAATGAATTCATAAAGAGATCAGAATGAGGCGTTGATCAAAAGCTGAAGTGCCATTTGTTAAGCCTTCTTAGGTTGCTCTTGATTGCGTTTATCTGGCGTGTTATTATCGATGTTATTAAAATAGCTCATTGAGTTTCGAGAGTGGAGGGTTTTTTTTTCTTTTTATCAATGAGTGGTCGTGAATTTCATTGAGTCTCGCATAGCAGAGATTTAGATAAGAGTTTAAAAATATATTTATAGCTTAACTTGTTACAAATTTAATCATTATCTTGAAAGTGGAAATTATGAGATATCTTGCTTAACTTTATATTGCTACATCCAAGTTAAAGCTTTCTGAATCAGATCTTATGATACTTCATATTATTTTATGATACTTCTTTTTATGATGCATATTATTTAATAATATGATACTTCATATTATTTTATATAGTTAAACATAATTTGCCTTTCAATATTAGTAGCTAATATTCTGAGGGGAAGATCTCTTGATTTTAAATGAAATTTGTATTTTAAAAATCAATAGAAAAGTGTAAGGTCTAATCCCCAGAAGCATTCACTGATTTGTTTTCGAAAATTTTTATTTCATAAATAAACATACAATTCTTAAACGAGTGGGTAGAAGTTTCCCGACTACCACCTTTTCAGAAAAAAAATCAAAAGCACTTCTTTATTTTGGAGTCTAAACTATACTGGAACACCAGCTCCAACAGCTGATCCTCTTTTTCCAATTTTTATTTGATATGTAAACTTATTTCTTATGGCTTTCTGTTCTTCACCACCATCTATTTTCGAGAAACATATAAAACATACATTAGTATCTTGTTTATTCTCTGTGGTGAATACTTAAATCTACTTAACTACCTTAGAATGCCCAGGATACAGCAATAAATGGGCTGTTTCATGTAGCTAAAAGTAACGAACTGATTATAAAAATTTCAACAAGGCATTTAAAACAAACTCTCCTCACTCGCTCACTAAACATTGCTAACAAAACTAATAAAATAATACAGCAGAAAAGGTTTTATAACCACTTCCTTCGCCAAAGCTCAAGCACACCTACGAGAATGGTAAATCCATTTCCGAAAGAAGGGAAGAACTCTAGTTAAATTCAAGATCCTGTATATGAAAAAACAAGACGCAAATCTTTAATCCAAAACTCTGTTCCGATTTCGAGAATTTTTATTTTATTTGAATGCTTGTGAGATTCAAATACTTCATACATGTCTATTTCTATCTCTGCAATCTAATTTTTTTAAGAGACAGCATGAAATAAATGACACATACCCGACCCTCAATAATTGATTGATTTCGCCAATTTTTCTGGCCCTTAAATGAACATATCTATTTAGAATTTCTATATTCAATGTGCAGGTATAATTAAAAATAGTGTATGGGGTGATAGGATGATAGCTCGTTTATATGGATTAATATTACTAAATTAATACACGTAATATTGAGGGAGATCATTTAGTCACCGTAAGTGACTAATTTATGGTGACTAACTGTTTGACTTCCCGGAATTAACTGCTTACTACTTGTAACTAAAGTATTCATATTTTAATGATAATACGGTTTCTTATTTACTTCTTCAGACTTAATATTTGATGACTTCACTTTTTTTATTATTATATACTGCCTTTAGCTTAACTACAAACCACAAAAAGTGTATTTTAAAATTCAAATTATAAAACTGTATTCCAAATTGTGTGTGTATGTTTTTTTACACAAAATACAATAATAAAGAATGAATATGCGTTTTTACTTTATCTACAACTGTACATATATATATACTGATTTTTTGTGCGTGTATCATTTAAGTTTATATAATCAGTTTGAAAGAAATTTGTGTGAAAAAAAATCATATACGGAATATAAATTCTGAAATTCAGTTGTGCAATATTTCAACAGAATTCGACCGAGGATTAATCAGCTCAATAAATATTAAAATTTTACAATTTTAACTGAATATTCCCTGAATAAATGCGATACATCTCATTTTCTCTTGTTCAAATATATATATAATAAAATGTATTTAATATTTTTAAAAAAAAATTATATGCTTCCAATCACGAAATGCAATTCTTCTTTCTAAATAGTTTATGCTACAAAAACTCTCTAATTTATATCAACGAAAATTTAATATTAGCACAATTCTTTATAAGAGAAATTTAGCAAAAATTTGCGAGAATAATTTCAGACACTTTGTATTTTTAAGCTTTTCCTTTTATTATTCACATTAATATTTCAGACTTCATGCTTACTTTCTAATTCTTTTCGACTGATATAAAACAAACCAAAGAATTACTATACTCGAAAATAAATGACAAAACTTTTGTTTAAAATCTAATAAATAAACGTACAAGACTAAAATGCACAAAAATAGAGCAAAAACAAAATACTAAAGAGCGTGGGGGCTTAAAAGTAAACAATGAAGATAAACACTGCAGAAAATTCCCCTGTATGATATACTGAATGGGGTAAAAATGGGTAAAATGATGTAGCATCCATTATAATGAAAACATGAAATTTATTTTCTTGTAATAGCGATGAGGTTGAACTTAAAATATGTTCCGGTGGGAGTAAAAACTATTTTAGTAGACTCTCCACTAGCTTGCTTGTTGTTCGGATAGAAAACGAAGATAAATTTCCTAGTTTTATTGCTGACTTAACACTTTTATTGTTATATTTCAGCGAGTAATTTCAAGCATGTTATTAGGCAATATATTCAGCGAAAATTTATGGAGGCATGGATTATTATTTGATAAAACATAAATATCTGTTTGTTCTTTAAAATAATAGTTAAGTTTGGGGATTCTCTATTAAATGGTCTGAATTTACTATTTTACTATATATTTTTTGCTATATAGTGTAGCTGATAATAGTTAACTTTACATTAAGCAATATGTAGCACAATATATAGAGACAATATATCAGTTTATGTGAGCATCAAATTCATAAACGGTACTAATAAATTTCCATAACCATTTAACTTTTAAAATTCAGTAATCCTTAAAATTTAATAAATTACCCATTTTAGACAAGATAATTAATATTTTCTACAAAATGGAAAAGTTAATGTGACCGTTGTTTCTATGGCCATATATTGCATATAATTATAATCACCAATCCGTTTAATTCTTAATGAGAGATACTTCAAGATGGGTTTCGTAATTTTAAAGGAAGAAGACGCCAAATATATATATAAAAAAAAGACGCCAAATTCTTAAAACTAGATAAGAATTCTTAAAACTACCAAATTCTTTAAACTTTCCATCTGGAAGATGATTATTCTATTTGGAATATATCAAATCTGATGTTCACAAATTAATCAACGGAAATTATGGTAGAAAATATCTTAAGTATTGCCTAAGTTTTCAAAAAATGTCATTTACAATGCACAATATATATATATATATATATATATATATATATATATATATTAGCATTAAAAGTTTAGATACATGTAATAATATTTCAAAATCTAATTTAAATCCAAATAAATTTCCGAAATTCTATCTTAATTTAGAACCATCGTAACTTAATTCTAAAAATTTCTCTTATCTCCCGATCATATTTCATCTTTTCTATTTAATTAATTGAAGAGAAGCTTTGTAAAAATGCTTACATTTGTATTTTGAAAAGCTCCGCGTGAAGGGGTAGAAAAATGTCCAACAAGCACTTTTTTTATCTCTCTGTTTCTTTTGCCTGTGATTTCGCACGTGTTATTAATCCCTATCAAAATCTCGATGTATATAAGCAGTGTGAAAAATAATATTTATTCTCACTATCAATATCTCATGTTATAAGACCAGGGATCATTTATTTCTCTCTATTTTACCTTCTTCTGCTTTTGTGCAGCTGTGAGTGAACATCCCTTGTCCGCGCCTGCTTGTAAATAAAATAACCCTCCAAGGGATGGATTAAAGCGAACTCAAAAATTCAAATTGTCTTCTGTCTTCAAAACTACCTTCTGATTCAAAAATTAAATGCTTATATATATATATATATATTAGGTTGGTGCGTATGAAATATCGGATTCTTAAGTGATTGTATAAAACTGCATATCTTTCTTCAAAAGCTGTTTATTCAATCAAAGTATGCTCCATTCGCTTCAATACACTTCTCCCAACGAGATTTTAAAGCGTAGATGCCTGTCTTAAAAAAAATTTGGTCTTTAGAATTAATAAACTCTGATATCGAGTTTTTTAGACTGTCTTCATTTTCATAGTGTTTGCCCCTTAAAAACAGCTCTAAATGCTTGAAAAAATGAAAATCGGTCGGCGAGAGATCCGGTGAATAGGGTGGATGCTGCAAAACTTCATATTCCAGTTCGTTCCAGCTTATTTCGCTCTGTCAGTGCGTGCGGTACCCACTTGTCCATCTTCTTAACCTTGCCAATCTCAGAAAGGTGTCTCAATATCGTTGTATGGTCAACTTTCATCCTGATAGCAAGTTCCCTCGTGGATACGGCTGGATCCGCTTCCACTAGAGCCTTCAGGTCATCATTCTTCACAGACGTTTTGGGTCTTCCGCGCGGCTCATTTTGCAGTGAAAAATCGCCAGTCCGAAATTTTTCGAACCAACGCTGCACTTTCCGATCGTTAACCGTATTCTCCCCAAACGCTTGGTTTATGTTGCGTGCAGCTTTTGCAGCACTATTACCAAGTTTGTACTCATTTAAGAAAATGACGCGAATGTCGGCAGAATTCATATCGGCAATAAACTCAAAAGAAATAACAAAAGGGAAGACCTTCGAGAAAACCTATTTTGCTGAAATGAGTCTCTGGCAATGGACAATACGACTATGAATGAGGTTATGCCAAAGACAAAAGTATAACGAAAACAGGGAGACAAACGTCCGCATGTAAAGAGAATCCGACATTTCATACGCACCAACCTAATATATATATATATATATATATATATATGTAAAGTTTCCTCTCCATAAAATCTTCTCTAATCATATAATTCATGAAAATTAAATTGAAACTAATCACTAAAATCAGATAGAAAAAAAAATAGTGATTTACAGATGGAAAAAAAAATCCTAAGTCGTATAAATTTTTTTAAACTCTGGAAGGAAATATTAGAAATAATCTTCAGCTTTCTCCGTAAATTGAGAATATTGGGAATAAATAATTTGCATTTATGCTTTACTTTATGGTCTTACCGATAAATCACTTAATTTGAACATTAAAAATCAATTTAAAAAAACAAAAAACAAAGGAAATTTCGTATCTTATAATGACACAGACCAAAATAAGGGGAATATTTGTTAATCCGCTTAACGTTACAGGGCGCGATGGATGTATATGTATACTGGTTCCTCACTTTCAAATCATATCTCTGCGAAACAATCCCCAGTAGAAGGTAATCACAAAATGATTTTCTTCATTTGATTTAATTTCTAGCTAAAATTAATGAACGAAATGAAACCGACTTTCATGTATAGAATGAAAATGAAATGGAAAGTGTAATTCTATCAAAAAAAATCGCTAATGAATAGTGTAAAATAAAAAAAGATTAAGCAAAATAGTATTTAAAAGAGGTCTATAAAATAATTTAAAGAAATGATGAAAAACTGGAATACTATATTGTGCAAAGCAGGGGAAAAAAACATAAAATAATGTATAAAATGAAATGAATATCTGAAAAATTTCTTTTCATTAACAAATGCATGAAAAAAGTCGTTATGTAACAAAATATTCTAGAATGATTTTCCAAAAACCAAATTTATAACAGGGTTTGAGACTGTTCTTAGAAACCAAATTTTTAGCAGGGCTTGCGAATTTAAATATTTTGAATAAATATGTATTCAGTGTTTACATATGTAAAAATATTCTGTAATATAAAATAAAGTATGCAAATGTAAAGGTATATGTAAATAAAGGTAAATGTCCCATTTTAAAGAAACACTAGGCCTATTTTGGAAAGGACTTCAAAATTCTAATACGCTGTCAGATGACGAGAACGACATCTGAGATGGCACCCACCTCTCCATATCAGCAGGGGAACGTTTGGCTCTGGCGGATTTAAAGTGCACCAGACCTTCTGCTTACATGATGGCTCTTCGGTAGAATCGGGTAGCGAACCTGAAACCGCGGAATTCTGAAGCCTGTGACCTCACCACCAGGCCATCGCACCCCGAATGAGTTAAGGATTCTATCTTAAGGAGTCACGTATCTATCAAAATGTGAAGATTAAAAATATATTTTCAAGAACCATTAAATTCCAGAGTTATATAAAATATGAATTGAAAATTTTAGCTACTATTATCTTGACAAACCAATTAGTTTAAAAAAACAGTTAATGTATAATAAAAATATGGAAAATCATTTACAATGACATATTAGTAGATATAAAATAAAATGGCAATTTATTAGATAATGAATTCGTTTACAAATTGATTATTTCGATATTTTCTAAGCAAATTAACGAAGATATAAAAATAAAAACACAAATTATTCTGAGTTAAATTTCCTTTCAATGATTAGTTAGCATTAGAATTGTATTCCGCGGTTTGAATATTATTATTTTTAGACCGTCAAGACAAACAGTTGATATGAAATGATCAGTTTTCTCGAAAAGTGTAATGGAATTAATTTGAAAAAGTTACTTGTTTCACGTCCTGTTTTCTTTGTGAACGAACCACGCTTATTTTACTTGCTTGTGTGCTGTTGTCACAAGCGATATTCGATCTTTCGCCTTCAATGAAAACATTGCCTGGTTAGAGTTTTAAATATCGAGGATCAATAAATTTCTTGCTTTGAAAACTTAAACATAGCGATGAAAATGTTTTATTTCTTATCATTTCGTGTTTGGTGAACAGTGTATTATGCATTTGATAAGATCTTGTCATCCGTTGTCTTTCTTTGGGAATATTGTTTTGTGAAGGAATGCAGATCGATATGAAAGGTGTGAGCAGTGACGTATGATTAAAATGAATATTATGTGAATGCGTTTTACTAGAATGTGATCACAGTCATAATTCTGATTGGTAAACAGAAGAATTATGATAATATATCTAATTGAAAGATAATATTAATTTGAATATATAGAATTTAAGTAATATTATTATTGATCGTAAGAAAGATTATATTAATTTCAAAGCAACGCATTACATTGAAACTAATATTATCGTTCTAGCTTTTATTACCCACTTTCTCGCTGAAGTGTTCACAGAATGAACGAAGCAAAAAAAGCAAACAAATATTAAAGCCCAATGCGTAATAATTTGTATTGTGCAATTCCGTGATCTACAAATCTTTATTTTGTAATCTACAAGCTTTCAACAGCAAAAAATAAATGTATTCTATTAGTTTAATTGTTGACTTAATCACATATGTTTATGCGATTACAGACGAACATAATCATTAGAGTAACAAAATATCTTTTGGCGATTTTTTAGAGAAAATCGCTGCGGTTAATACACAAATGCTAAAATTTTTTATGGTTCTAATATATTTAAAACTGACATTAAATCAATCAATACATAATACTGGCATTAAATCTATTGGTATTAAATAAGTTGTGAGCTATAAAAACATAATTTTTATTGCTATTTAAACTTGTGAACCTCATATTTTTATAAAACACTAACTGGGGCCCGGCATGTTGCGGCCTCGGAAAAAAAAAATTTAGAAATATCTATCTAGTTTAGCTATAAATGGTATGGAATGATGTTTATTTTCTTGTCGGTAATGAATACATTTAAGGAAATTGAATGATATATAAGTGAGAAGTATAGATAATATTTACTCTACTTCTCTAAATTTATTATTCAAGTATTTTTAGGATAGACAATATTGTTTGCTTTCCCGTCTTCACCAAAAAAAAAGTTCTTGGCCGTCTGACTCGTGAGCACTCAACATTCAACTGGCAATGTAAAAAATATGGATTTTTTAGGTTCAAAGAAATAAACTGGCAAAATTTTATCGTCATCAGATGAACTGTGCGGCAACGCATAAAATATGGACAAATAAAAATTCATGTTCATGTATTAGATAATTAAATGTATCAGATAAGAGTAAATTATTTCTTAAATTATTTCTAGGTTCAAAGAAATAAACTGGCAAAATTTTGTCGCCATCAGATGAACTGTGCGGCAACGCATAAAATATGAACAAATAAAAATTCATGTTCATGTATTAGATAATTAAATGTATCAGATAAGAGTAAATTATATCTTAAATTATTTCTAGGTTCAAAGAAATAAACTGGCAAAATTTTGTCGCCATCAGATGAACGGTGTGGCAACGCATAAAATATGAACAAATAAAAATTCATTATCATGTATTAGATAATTAAATGTATCAGATAAGAGTAAATTATTTCTTAATGGTTATTATAAGTGAATGCAAATGCTTATTTTATTTAATACTATTACGACATAGTGATGCTAATTGATATCAATGGAAATATTCCGCTTTTAATAATTAACAGATGTCACTATTTGCTCACGTATTGCATTTAAGTGGTGTTAAATGGCAATGTAATATGGATGTAAATAAATAAATAATGAATAAATATTAAATGATGAAATGAATAATTTAAATTATAAAAATTTTTTAATATTTTTTATTAGTATGTACTTTTTACTAACATATTATATTTTGATCTACACAAAATTAAAATTTGATTTAAGAAATCTTGCTTATAAATGATCAATTTTATTAATGATTATTTTATTGAACATAAATAAAGTTTAAAACTTAATTGCAAGTATCGGTGGTAATATTGTGATATAATTTGTGAACATTATCTCCACTTACTTTATAACCTTTTTATCTTTGTGTCTGAAAGTTTTCAGCCCCTTTTGAAACATACATAAATCATGTTCCGTATAAAAATTATATTCATAGGCAATTAAGGTAATAGTCCTTTTTTCAAATTAACTACAAATTTTTTTTTTATTCATTGCATTTGCAAAATCTTAATATGTTTCTTAACTTTATAATGTTAATTTGTTTTATATTTTATAATGTAAAACTGATTATATTTGAAAGTTTGAACGTAAAATCAAGTTTTAATAATTAGAAATGTTTTAAACTTTATTGCTTTATCAATAATTCAAAATATTTTAACTATCATTACTTTATCAATAATTCAAAATACTTTAACTATTATTACTTTGTAAATAATTTAAAATATTTTAACTGTTATTGCCTATTAAATAATTCAAAATATTTGGTATATTATTACTTTATCCTCTTATTTTATGCCTAATTATACATTTAATATTTATTTCACAAAATCTGTTTTTAAACATGACCCTTCTTCCTTTTACTACAGTATGGAAAAAACACCTTTGATTGAAATATTTTTGATTACTAAAGGATAGGAATATCATTGGATCAATCATAATAGTGCTTGTGTGTTATTTATTCGAATATTCTTACCTAGCATCAATAAAATTCCGAAAAGAAGTTGAAACTATTATTCTTATTGTTAATTTTTTGCTTTTAATTTATTGCTCAATTTAAAATTTTTTCCTAAATTTCAACTTTTAACTCCTTAATAAAATATTTTTCATTCATCCACTCAAGTTTAAATACATTTTTTAAGCTTGTAGTGGATGGACACTTATTGTTAATACAGTTTTTTTTTTCAAATATAAATTCATTTATTAATTAATTTTTAATACTTTATTTAAAAGTATTAAAAATTCTTATGTTTTAATAATAATAATAACTACTAAGCAAGTTTTAGCAGTTTCTGATGCAAATTGAAATCAACAGGCAATAGCTCAGTTGGTAAAATGCAAGGATTTCAATATGTTCCAAGTGAAGATGAAGAATGCGAGTTAAATTTTTCCGAAAATCAATATTTTTTAATGATTATTTAATAAAAAGTAACTAAATTTTTCTCCTTTATTGATGTAAGTAGGAAAGTAATTATTTTTTTTTTAATATTACATGTTATATATTTTCACAATTGTAATATCTTATGCATATTCCCTGTGTTCAAAAACATAAAGGGAAAAATTTTCAAAACATTTATCTTTTAAATACATGCAAAAATACTGTATTACTAATCGTTTGAAACTAAAATTATCAAGATACGTTCAGTTTTACTTATCGAACAATTAACATCTTATCCACAGAAAACTACCGAGTAAAGAAAAAAAAATTGGCAACCAATAAACAAGAGCATATGGACAACATCACCTCTTCCCCACAAACGTACGGTTAGCTCTCAAAACCGATGACAGGATTACGATAATATTTAGGTTTAATGGCTCCGTTTTAAATCTATTATTACAACCATACATCATTAAATAAAAGGAAAGTAAAAAAAAGCAGCCTTTCCCTCACTTCAGTTTATCGTTTGCAGAGGCTGGACTACCACTAGTGGCAACGCGTAATGTAAACAAATCTGCTACCACCCCGTGTTGCGGTTTGTATGTCTTAACTGTGACGGGGGGCATCAGTATCCTTGCTTTCGGGAGAAGCGTTTAACCCTGTTATTTTCCTTTCGGCGAGGCCTGTGCCCTTTCTGTCGTCGACCCCCTTAGGAACGTCTCCCTCCCCTCCTCGTCTCTACTTCTTTTCGTAAATAATCGCTGCAGAAAGTCTTTGTCCAGAACGGACGCGCTACAAACAAAGATATATTTTGGGGTTTTATCCGTGGAAATATATCACTTTGGTAAAAGGAGGTATCCGAAGAAATCTCTGGTCTACCCCGGTAGGAAGTGAGAAACAAGGATAGGAGAGAAAACAGCTGGGCTTTGGACGGTCCCAAAAGCAGAGCTTTTAGATTTCGGACACAAAAGAGACAAGAAGAAAAGTGACAAATTTAAGGTCATGACTTTTTTTGTTTTGTTTTTCAGAGTTAGAGTAAAAGTTTCCGGTTTCTGGATTAGGCATTCGTTCTCTGTAAATGTTCGACCAAATTTTCTGAACCTCAATTCGGAATTCGGAAATGCATCTGAGGATGCTTGTGTGTGTCAGAATTATGGATCAGAATGGAAAAAAAAAGAAACTTTTGAAAATACAGAAAAAAAGTAAGTTATAAATATTAACAGTAAGAATTGAAAATAAATATCTTTATATCACTAGCATAATCGGATGAATATTTTTTAAAGATCTGTACAAGTTGGATATATGCATCATAATATAATTAATAGATTAAATAGAACGATTACAAACCGCTATTACTATTTAATGAAAAAGAATACATCGATAAGATTAGTTCATTATGTAGACGGAATTTCAAAATGTCCCATGCCATAAACAACAGAAGGACTCAAAGTACGCATCTGTAATGCGCTCGCGTAGGTGACAGCAGACATGCTTCAATTGTATAGGGTTAGAGTTTGATGAAGTTTACTGGCATTAAAACCATATTTTATTACGCAGAGCCAACCATAACATATATGCAAACATTTGGTTCCTAAAATTGCGCATGGTCACGTTTTAAAAGTTTTTCCAAAATCCCTGCTCAATATCACAAATATTCTATTCTAGATTTTAAAATATATTTATTAATAAACTTTTAAATAATTTTAAAGTATTAAAAGAGAATGAACAATACTTATATAAAGTAAAAGAAACCAATCATTTTTAAAAAGGTAAAAAGTTGAGATGAGGCATTTTATGAAAGAAGTCTTTCAAAACAAAGTAAGAGGAAGGAAACATTGAATTCGTTGAGAATCAAAGTGTAGACACACTATCAGAACGTGCCGAACTGTCAGAAGGCATTGTCATACACAAATGGACTCCCCCTACAACAAATACCTGCGCTTAAGTCTAGTATGGCCAATTCAGATGTGTGAACTATAACCTATATATTGTAATTGAGAACAAGGGAAGTTACATAGAGCATCAATGAAGTATGTATACAAATTTTTGAAGTTCCGACTGCATTATGAGTTAATCTTATCGATTAATGTCTTTTCCTTTAAATAGTCATAGTCATTTGTAATCGCTATATTCATTTTTTACTCTGCATTATTGTTATATTCCTCCATAAACAAGAGGTCGAATTCAGCCAAATTTTCCACTTTGATTATTTACGACCTATAAGAGAATACCGTTGATTTCCCGAATTGAGAAGAGTTTTAAGGAGTTTTTGAACTCAAGGCTCTCAACCTTCGATCATAACAGGTAAATAGATTAACAGCAATGCAATTAGATTACATGGTAAGGGATTTTAATTAAATAAATAAAGAATATATTTATTTAGTAGGTGAAATATTACTAATAAAGCAGAAAAATTAATAGATGAGAAGGTAGTTTTTACATCAAATATTATTCAGTCGATAGTCAAGTCAGTGTAAATTCAGCCCAGAGTCAAGTTATTGGAAATTCGGTCCACAGTCAATTTAGTGGAAATTCGATCCAGATTCAAGTCAGTATGGTAAAGCTGTGATAATGACCTAGACGCGAAAAGGACTATGAGGTCTATTTACAATATTTTTGAAGTGAAAGGCTGTGGTTTTCCAATTCTTTAATTGCTTTGTTATCGCTTTTGTCGATTTATTTTTCAAAGAGACCTGTTCTATAGTTCCTTGTGGAAACCCATAAAGGTTGTTATACTAAGATTTTTCCTTACAAATTTAAGATTTACTTACTTAAGATTTCTATTCTTACATTCCACGGCATGTTCGGGATTAATCTTTCAAATAAGAATGCTGTCAAACTTTAAAATTATAAAAAGTAATTAAATATTCAATTAATTAGAAAATTTTGTTTTTTTAAAACACTTTTATGTTTTTTAACACTATTTTTTAAATTTCGTTCTGGCAATGAAAGCATTGACCTTAACCTTAAAGTAGTAATCTAATGATGCATGAGCAAAACCTAATCCAATTGCTAAAATTAAGATTTCTCTTCTTATAATTCAGCATTTGTGGAAAAAATCGCAATGTTAATGTAATAAAATATTAATAACTTACAGAGAAAACAGGTTACCGGGTTTTTTGAATTTGTTCAGATTCAAATGATATTCTAATTTTAAAACAAATTCGGATAATAAAAATATCAGCTGATGAGAGGATTTAACCCCTTTTGATATTTTGTACAAATGTAGTTTATTTTAAAAAGCAAGTTAAAAATAATAAACATAAAAGAATTTTAATTCCCGAGCAGCACCGATTATATAAACTAATTTTCTACGTACTTAGTTAAAAAGCAATGTAAAAATGCACGAAAATCTTTTTTAATTTGAATTTCATTAATATTTAAAATATTATATACTTATTAATATAAATTTTCCTCTTGCCAACTTCCCGCTTATAAATTCTCTAAAACACTTCACTATATACCTTCGTTTAATTTCTCTATTTTTTTTCAGATTTAAAGATTTATTTTATTACAGATGCTAAAATTATAATATATATACTCTTCCTTCTTCTGAAATTTAGATCTGAACAACGAAAATCAACTTTCTATAATATAATTAAAACGTTCATTTATAATTTATTGTTCGGCAAAATGTTGTAATTTGCTGCTGTAAAACATATTTTTAAAACAAAATAAATTAAGGAAAATTTTAAACTGCGTTTTTTGTATGATAGAACTATGAAATCAATGAATGAAAAATATTTAATTTCTTAGAGAAAGGATTCTAAAACATATAATTATTAAAACTATAACATTATTCACCTGGGGTATGGTTACTCATTGCTTTCTGCATTTTAAAAATTTCAATTTTTAATAAGTGTATCAAGAATAGAGACTGTAGTATAATTAAGTGTTTTACGGCTCCAAGCGATATGCATTAAAAAGATTTTAATAGCATTTTTCATCACTTTAGTTTTTACATTTCAACGTATTTTAAACATATTCGATTTTTTAATAATAAATTAACTAATGGTTTTTATTTTTTAATTTAGCATCGCTATGATGATACATATATCGTTATATATTTATTATGGCATACAGCTGTGAAGCCTCTATACTTGTGTATAGCATTAATTAAAGCAGATGGTCGGCTCCTGTGAGAAACGTAATAATTAACTACAAGTAACGAAATAGTTAAGAATCTAACTAATTAAACTTTTAAAGAGTTGTTATTTTCCTAATATTTAAGAATTCATAAAATATGCAATTTAGAATATAGTCATTTTGCTACTAGGCTAATAAACTTTTGTTAATCGATCGATGTATGACTCTAATGTCCTTAGGCACCTACTTAACTTGCCTAATCAGAAATTTGCCCTTGAAAAGAGGAAGAATCAACATATAGAAATCGCTCAGAAACATGAAATTAGCGATTTTTTCATTAATTAAAATATTCTGTTCATGGTATTTCAGATGGAATGGCGATCAAATAAATATATTACATTTTTAATGTATTAGAATAATAACTAATTGTACGCCGCGTAATTTCTATTGTCAACTTGAAGCATCAAATATAATATATAAAATTTCTGACAATGCAATTTATTAAAATTATGATTTTCTTTATTTTTTCTTCTTTTTTTAATAAGCAAAAGAATTTGGGTGTCTTCCTTGTACCATATGTTGAATTTTATTTTTTTCTGTTAAAAATGTTCACGCTAATCAGGCCCCAATAGCTGTCTACTAAACCATTAAGACCAACGTTTATTTCCATTCAGAAAAATGGTAAAAAGAATTTATTTTGTGTTCGAGTTAACCAATGTGCTGATGAAAGGATTAATTTTTTATATTTTTATGGAGTCTTCCGATCTTATTAGTCATATATAATGAAATAATATTTGATGCTAATATTTTATAAAAAGTTCTGTAACTGAAACTGAGTTATAAAACTCTGACTATATTGTTGCTATGAAGTACTATTTTAGACTATTACTATGAAGCGGTATTTAGAGTGTACTCTAAAGCACTTTTTTAGACTATACTCTAAAGCACTTTTTTAGACTATTGCAGTGAAGCACTCTTTTAGATTTACTATAAAGCATTATTTAGATTATACCATGAAGCACTATTTCGTCGATACTATAAAGTACTATTTTGGACTATTACAATAAAGAACCATTTGGATTAGTACTATGAAAAACTATTCGGATTATACTATGAAGCCTATTTAGCCTATTACTGTGAAGAATTATTTAGATTACTCTATGAAATACTGTTTCAGACTATTACTATGAAGTGCCATTTAGATTATAATATGAAGCACTATTTTAGACTATTATTATGAAGCATTATTTTAGGCTATTATTATGAAGCACTATTTAGATTATTACTATGATTCACTGTTTCAGACTATTACTATAAAGCACCATTTAGATTATATTATAAGTACCATTTTAGACGATTACTATGAAGTACTGTTTATACTACACTATTTTAGACTATTCCTATAGCCTTTGGGATCTACGGTAAAAACTGCTAATCAAAGGATCGCATTTTTTCGGAGCTGGTGTTGATTAACATAAAATAATAGAACCTAAATCTTCACAACTTTACCATATTTAATAAAAGAAATGTAGAAGTTTTCCTTTTTTCACTTAAAATTTTAGTGTTTTAAGAATATTTTATTAAACTTGATCAATAAGAGCCGGGAATCGGTTTAAAAATTAATATTTTTTATATTTTTATAGAGATGATGTTGGCTCAAACAACATAAAATATAATTCTTAAGACAATTTAGAACATTTTTACAAATTGGATGGATATGGCTATCTCTAAGAATTCCGAAATTAGCGTCTGGTGCATTTTTAGAATGAACATTCAGTTTAATAATATATTAAAATAAAACGTTTTCTGTAGGAAAAAAAAAGCATAGATCGACCAGTATAAATCCTATTGAGACATATACTTAGCTGAATTCTTCGAGAAAATGTGCAATATAGAAGTCTCTATTTAATGTTTGCCTTACGGAATTCAGAGAGTATTTCAGTTAATGCCCTACATTCAGTTAAATATTTGTCGAGACGGCGCCTTGGAGCCTTTTTTTTCTACTCTAAATTTCTTTGCATTTTCTTTTTCTGGGAATGTCAGATGGGGGTTTTGGATGGAAGTTTATCCGGGAATATTAAATTAGGCTTGTTAAAGCCGTTTGTTTGTATTGTTATTTTAAGAACCCAGATGATAGGGTTCCTTTTGTCCATGTTCGTCCGACATTGAATGTATCAAGAATTGTTCTATTGTATTTATTTGGATACTTTTATTTAAAAAAATAAATAAAAATAGTTATAAAATGGAAATTTCCAGAAACTTGGTATTTTTAAAAATGCTTTGTATCCTAAAATTACAGATTACCATGGATAGCAATTTGAAAAATATATTGGAACTAAATTTGAAAAATTACTCATTGCATATACTATCAGACCAATCCGAACATATTTTTACTTCTATTAGGTACTATTATGACATTATGTCATTTATTTATTTATTTTTATTTAATTTTTTCAAAAAAATATTCTAAAACTAAGTTTGAGATAAGACCTATAAAAACACTTCGAAGGCGAAATTCTCAAAACTCATCTTTTATTCCTTCTAATTCCGAAAACCAAATATTTTTATTGGTTTTAATTTACTGTGCATATAAACGATAATTAAGTAACAAATTTACTACAAACTATTGGGAAAGAAACTAGGTACGTCATAACAAATTACATTCAAGAAAAAAAATGTCATGTTACGCTTATAATTTTTTTAAAATTTAAATTTAGAATAAATTTCAAGCGTTATTTAAAAATTTAAAAATATTTAACAAAATATTATTGTTCTGGCCTGTAGATTTGTGAATAAGTCATTCTACTTCTACAAAGAATAACTAATGATTTGGAAGCGCATTTGAAAACATGAAATAAATCGTGGTAGCAATGTGCTGAAAATATATTTTACTCCTCTTTATAATTTAATTTACTTCAAGTAAATCGAATGAATATACAAAATAGTACAACCTTGAAGATACACAGAACATATTTAGACAATCTTCTGAAATTTGAACAGGCCTCTAAGCAGTTGTCTATTGATATTCGGGGATTATATACAAATTAAAATCTCAAGACGCATGTTACATAGAACATTTTTACCCGCTCTAATCTCATAAAAAGTAGCATTTGCAACAGCAGTTATTTTACCTCAATTTAGATAATGTCTGTCTCTATTGTTTATTATGAATATTTTTATAATATGTTCAAAAAACATCCCTGGCGTTTAATAACTGTTTAGGTAAAAATATTTTCTTTATTAATATTTTCTCCTTTCCCCGATGGGAAATATCATTTCATTCATTATTAAGAGGAAACATTTAAGGATTTAATTCATGTTCTAAGATTAATCCATTATAAAACTGTTTCATTACCTCAGAAAATAGGAAATAGCAGTTTGTGTTTACAAAAGCATTGTTTTTATAAAAAATCTACATAAATTTATGTGTTTAAGAATTTATTGGTAAATAGTTTATCATTTGGAAATAGCATATATATAGAGAGAAAGGATAAAGACCTCGTGACCGATTTATACTGGTTAATGACAAATTAATTAAGACAAATTACGACTTAAAAATAGTGTTCTCACATGATAACTTTAATTTATGATCGTAGATTTCATTTTTAAAATAGCTGCCTTCGTCTCCTAGCTATCTATATAACTTTTATTCAGACAGCGGACAAACAAAATTCCTCCGTTCGATCGGATCCGATTTCTTAAATTTTTTTTAATATTTGCAAATTTGATATTAAGATAAAACAAAATTTCATCCTGATATTTCTGAGCGCTTTTGAGTTATTGCGTTCACAGACAAACGCAATTCCATTGTTTTTTATTCAAGGAGTTTTGAAACATGGGGATTCGTCATAATTTCGAGTTCGAATTGTTTGATAATAATAACAATTATTATTTTACGTACTTTTATTCCAGAAGGTAAAAATTCGAAATATTACATGAAAAAAAAATGTAAAATAAAAATCTTGTTGTTGTTATTTATGGCACTTGACAAACACGCTGACAGACAGCTCTCAGCGATTTAAACCGAAATTCGAGTCTCTTGTTTGTTCAGAAGCGCCAACTAGAGCTAAGAGTACGACTTGGCTACTTCATGCTTCACATTTGCTTGCACAGCCCCTTTTTACAGGGGGAGGGGATATTCATACAACTCAAAGATAGAAAACAGAAGAACAACCCTGTCCGAACCGGGACTAGAGCAAGGCATGCCCAGATCACGAGTAAGACACGCTTTCCCTATGCCAGGATAGAAATGTGAATCCAAGAATAGAAAGTGAATCCTTTCTAAATAAGAGAAACTCATATCTTACCTAGACTATTAGTTGTTGATGTCTTGACCAGTCAGTTTTCATCGTAAAAATATTATCCAAAGAAAGGTAAAGTGATATTTATATATATTGTATGAATTTTGAACGCGGGTTCCTCTGAAAAAAAAATGATAAACGATTAATTTCATTTCAAAGCATTGAGATATAATTTATCTTCAGGGTCACGTGATAAATATATTCCCGAATAAGTGTCAGGGGAGAGAAGCAAATCATTAGGCAGGAACACGTTATTTTGAATGAAAAATAGCCTTCGTTCTCATAGTCATCCATGCAGCGAATATTGATCCCTAAAATAGCTTCATCTTTCATTCATGAATGAAGTGATAAAAGTAACGATGTATTTCACTGGATCAAAACCGGCCTGCATATGATGTCACCGAGATGTTTTTGCTGGATGAATGAAACCGTTTCATGTTTGGTTGTTGATTCTGGTAACGCAAATTTAATGCAAAGTATTAAAATTACGTATTTTATTTGAAATTCCTTGAATGTTAAATTATTATACTTTCTCTGTTTCTCTCTATCTTACCTCATTTCTGCTTTTACAGAATCATTAATATTTCCGTGATTTAATAATAGTCTTTGAAAATCAATCAATATCAATTCTTTAGAAATATTGACTATATTCAATTTTAATTATTCTGTCAACAAAAATTTTAAGCATTATAATGTAACAGATATTAAAATCATATTAATATTTTCACGTTTATTATATTTATCATGTGTATGATCATTCCTTTTGGTATTTCATCCTGCGACATATGAGTGCTCTTTTTACTCAGATGATGACTCTCACTTATCATCTTTAGGGCCACGGTGGCCTGGTGGTAAGGTCTCGGCTTCGGGACCGGAGGGTTTCAGGCTCGAGACTCGATTCCACCGAAGAACCGTCGTGTGAAGTGGTCTCTTGCACGTTAAATTTGTCTGACCAAATGTCTTCCCGCTGGTGTGGTGTGGAGAGGGGAGTTCCACTTAAGGTGTTGTCCTCGTCATCTGACCGTGGTTCAAAATGACGAGGTCCGTCCCAAAATAGCACTCGTGTTGTTTTATAACGGGACGTTAATCTAACTAAACAAACTCCCTTACCATTTAAGACAGTGCATCATTTAAACATTTTATTATTTTATTAGCCGTCGTCCTGGCTTTGGGGTACTGTCTTCTCAGTAATCTGGGTGATCCAGGGTTGGATTCCCCGATCGGGCATAGTTGTTCTTCCCTTGTGTTCTATCAGTGAAATATGTGAATGAGCCCCCTTGTAAAAAGGGTTTGTGCGAGCGTATGAGTGTGTATGTCATCTACTTTTAAGCTAAAAGTCAGACTTCTGCCTTTGGTTGCTCAGGGGTCTTTACTCTCAAAAGCTGCTGCATCTCCTTTCCGTGTTAACGAGGATAGTACATGTTCATCAGAATAGTTTTGACAGCATCCTGCCTTAGGGGTAACGCGTCTTCCCTGTAATCTAGGCATCCAGGTTCAAGCACGGTTTTTATCACCTTGTGGTATATCTGTGAGATGTGTGAATGAGCACCCCTCTCCTCATAAAAAGAGGTTGTGCAAGCAAATGTGTGTGCATCATCTTCATTTGAGCCAGAAGCCAGATTTCTGCCTTTGGGTGCTCAGGAGTCTTTATCCTCAGAAGCTACTGCATCCTCATTTTGTGTTAACACGGACAAAACATCATCATAACTTTGTTTTGTTATTATAATTGCTAAAAATAGCTACAGAATGATAAGATGTGAAAAATAATTTTAGAAAGTATAAATTATAACAAATATATATATATATATACAGCATTGGAGCTCTTGTGCTCTATCAGTGAGAAATGTGAAAGCGTCCCTGTGCATGATTATGATCGAATTACTTTTTCGAGTACAAAGGATATTAAGTATCTGAGAAATCTAGATCAAACATCTCGCTGTCTTTTGTAAAAATATAATTTCATCTTTTGATTCTTTAGGTAAAAAATGCAGATAATATGCAAAATCTTACTTTCATTACCTTCCAACAATGGGTAAAGACTGTTGCAGGAAATATTTGAAGTGACTATGAAAATTGTTTGAATTTTTACTGCAAAAAAAATCTTTTAAATAACAAAACAAATCCTGCAAAATAATATGTTGTAATAAGTGGCAAATTTTCAAAAAGTGTTTGCAGAACTAAATTGATGTTATTAAGAAAATATTTTCAGATTTTAATTTGATAGAAAAATTAATTCGGAAAATAATATTTTGATTGTTATGAGAAAAATGACAAAAATCTTGCTAACTTTTTAATTAATTAAGAAGAAAGGAAAGTCTGTGCTATGAACCACATAATCTACTTTCCAAATTATGCTTGTGCTAAATCTGTTAACTCTAAATCAAATGGCATATCCTATAAAATACCATTACATACACACTTGTGTTGACTAATGGCAGTTGGGGCACGTTAAATAGGTCGTGATTGCAAAGTCCTCCAAGTTCTTAAAGCAAATTATACCTCTGGGGGTACTGAGTCAAGGATGAGTCGGTCTATGATTTGGATCTAAATTCTGACTTGAGGATGGATGAATGAGTGTACGAATGAGTTCGACCGCCCCCTAAAATGGGTTGTGTCGTGTGTGTTTGAGCAAAGTCGTACTTTACCTTAAAGGTCCTCGTTAACAACGAAAGGCGTGCATTCTGCCTTAATTCGAAAGAGCTGCGCTCATTCGGGCTCAGTTTCATTTGACCAAGTGTCATTAGACCCACTATCATCACAAGTGCACTTTTTTTCACTTTGTCATCAGTAAATATTTTCCAATTATATCTCTATTGTGGAAAATATTGTTCTTTCCATGATGTTTTTGATTAAAATATGTTTGTATGTTTTTCATTGGGGGAATTTTTAAGAAAATTTTCTAGACTATTTTCTAGACCGCATTTATACATTATTTCGCGATTTTGAACAACATCAATTTGTCCAATTGAATGTTTCTAAGCAAAAATTATTTTCTTTCAGTAAAAACAAAATATTTTTCAAACTCAACACTATTTCAAATTTATCATTTGTTCTGTATTAAAAATAACTGTAATTCTTTGTGTCCCCCCAAAAAATTCTTACGTATTTATTTTTTAAGCTAGATGCATAAAAAAATTTACATAACGATTTTAATGAATGAACGAATATTCATTATATTTTCGTATTTGTTCATGAGTCATGTCTCGAAACAAATTTCAGCATTCAAAATGTCGCTATATTCCTTCCAAAAGTTAGTTTTGAAAAAAACATGTAATTTCAAGGAAAGAGAATTTTTATTGATTTTTACTAGACCCTTTTTTTGATATTTTTTTGAAAGAAAGGCATATTTTAAAGCAGTAGAGGCTATACTACAATAAAATGGCATTTTTGCTTTAGAAACATATCACTCTGCTATTATCTCTTACAAATGAGGAATAAACATAATTCGGAAAAAATTATTATTATTTATTTATTATCCGAAAGTTGTCGGATTCGACAATATTCTTTGTTTGAATAAAAAATAAGAAAACATAAAGCATTCTTAATGCACATGCGCAGAATTCTTGATAGAGCTGTTTTTTTCTTCCTTCTTCTCATGGTGTCTGTATTAATTACACGTAATAAAAGATTCACGTTCAAAAGTATAATCTGCATCAAAGAAACATGTGGTGTGATTTGGATATATTATGCTCGCAACCAAGTGCACATTTCGAGCACAAGGCGATTAATCCCGGCATGGTGGTTAATATACTATCCGAAAATTGAATTTGAACTTTAGACGCGTTTTGCGCAATCTATTGGATAAAAGATTTGAACAAAGCCGCACTTGTAGTTATAAAATCATTGTGTTTTTGAATTATTGAATTTATATGATTCTGAAAGTATAAACGAACAGATAATAAACCCGTTGTCGGATCTGGAATAAAATATGACAAGAATTTACACTATAAATGCCAGATCTATTCATTCGAATCTTATCTATCTAGTTCTATGCGTTTTGTAGTTGTTATGTTAATTTATATTAAATTAACCGGACGGGCGAGCTTCTGAACTGATTTTACTTAAATTTCGGAAGAATTCTGCAAATTTATAGCAAACATCTTATGACAAATTTCAACATTCTAGCTCAAAGCGTTTTTGAGCTATCTTTGTCACAGACAGACGTAGGGACATTTCTCCAAAAAACGCTTCTCGAAGCCAGAAAGGTATAAAACGTGGAGAGTAGTTAAAATTTTAAGTTTGAATTTTTTTCTCAGCTTTTACTATAATTTCTGTATACTGGATATACCAGAAAGTAAAAAGATTACTTGGAACGTCAAAAATTATGTAATTTCTAACAATAAAAACTCATTATTAACTAAAACGGATTAAAGCATATTAGTTTTTATGTAGTAAAGTTTTAATAGCATCCTACTGTTTTATAACATATAATCTGTATTTCTTGCAAATTTATATTCACAATAACTAGCTTAATAATCCTAATTTGGCGGTTTATATTGTGGTGTTGTGCCACATTTGAATTCCGCCAAGATTAGAACTCTCGACCTTTCAGTTTGCAGCCGCGTAACATATCATCTAGACAAAAGTCATCACTATTGCTCAGTGGCTGTTACTGACTTATTAAGATACCACTACACTAAAATAGCTGTTTTTCTCTTTCCTTGTTAATTTCTTTTGTCTTAAAATAGCTGCTTAGTCAAGAATCCTACATTGGTACACGTACAAGAAATAACATTTTCATGTACCCCTTGCTCCATCTACATAATACAATTCTTTTAAGTACCTGTAATAACTAGGGAACCATTTTTCACCCTCTTTTCGTTGCCACGGAGCAAAACAAAAATGAACAGCGAAACACCATAAAACAGCAGAGGAAATAATAGCTGCCGATCGAGCAGATTCGGAAACAGTTTAACTTATCTCGATCGGCCGGCGCCATAAGTATCTGATTTCTGATTTGGTCGAGACTCCTGACCGTAACTGACCCCGGTATTAATCGCCCGATCCTTTCTTATGAGGTCAACCAATTTTCTTCACTCATTACATGCCGCGATAACGGCAGCAGGGCCTCCAACAACAGATATTATTTCGTTTCTTTTCTTTTCTTGCCTGCGTGGCCATAAACCACATGCTGTTGATATTAAATCTGTCAGCAGGGGCGCGGAGCGGATTTGTTGGCGAAATTTCTGAGAATGGAGGGGGACGGATGGTATCCCCAAGAGCTAATTTCTCAATTTTCGTTGATAAGGCACGTTGTTGCTATTCAGAATTATTGTCTTTTAGTTGTGTTATTTTTCCAAATATTTTGATGGGGAAAATTTCTTTTTTTATTTTCAGACTGATGGGAATGGTTCCCTAAAAATTTTCTCGCATATAATTTTAAAAACTTTTTATACCACAGAATGCCTCACTTGGCATTAGCTTACAACAGTTTGGAAATATTAGTTTTTGACCTCAATTTAACAATTTTTATCTTGTCATTCTTGGCGATTAATATCTGGCATGCAGTTAATTGCATCCAAAAATCAAATTTGTGCTTTAGATGCGTTTTTTTTTTCTATTGAGATGAAGATTTGATGCAGAACTACACTTGTAGTCACAAAATACAATACTTAATTTGGTGTATTCACGTTATTGAGTTTTATCGGGAGAACATATTATCTGAAAGTACAAATCTACAGATAATCAGTTGGATGGATGTCAAGTAGGATGTATGTAGGACATTATATGGATGTCAAGTAGGTGTACTGAATCATATCCATCTGAAAACTATAATTCTTTTCTAGTTGTTACGTAAACTTCTATTTAAACAATTCGACTGTCGAACCCTCTGGATCCGCTTAAAATTTGGTTGAAATCTGCAAATTTTGTTTTAAATCTCTATATCAAATTTGAACTGTCTAGATCAAAGTTTTTTCGAGTAATATTCATAACAGGCAGAAAAAGGACGGACAGTTTCCCAAAATGTGCTTTTCAAGTTTAGGGAGTTCTAAAACGAGGAAATTCATCAAAATATCTTGTTCGAATCTTATGAGGATTTTTATTCTTTTTCCATATTACATATAAGAGAAGATAAAGCGAGAAAAACTGACACTGAACTGTACTGAAGTAAGTCGCCAAAATGTCAGTGCTGAGATACAACTTTACAGGCTTGTAACATTATACATGTTTCAATATCTACAAATAAGACCTATGAAAAAAACAGTTTTTATTTATTGCCAACAAAGGGTTTTTCGAAATTTTGATCAAATGTATGAAATTCTTTTTCTAACAATACTTTTAAATTGCTATTACAATATTTACTATTCTTATACATTTCTTAAATCCATTTTTACGTATTACAGTTTTAATAATATGTTTTTATAAGGTTATTTATAATAATCCATTTCATACTTTTTAAAAATATTTTCTATTTCATATATTATCAAATTTTTTTAATTTAAATATAGTACAATGCAAATAAATTTAATCTAATTAATGAACATGTTTTCATATATTATTTTAATTTTGTAGAAATGTTATTCTGAATTGTTTTTTCTGAGTATAACGATTTGTGATTATGAGCAAAAAGTGTTCATATGCATTATTATATAAATGTGCATATTCAATTATGATATTAAAAAACACTTCCGAGAACATGCAATTTATTTAGTAAAAATTGCTGCTTCTATTTATAAATGTTACATAGGATATAGTTTCACTGGTGAAGAAGTATCTTTTTTATTTATAATTCAAATTTCAAAGATTTCCGTTGTCCAAAATGCAGCATTTCTTCTAAGAAAATAAGATGCTAATTTTGGAGCAAACATACAGCCTTTTCATTCCGAAATATTATACTAATTTTGAAAAGATTTTATTTTGAATAGATTTTTACTGAATTTAATGATTTGTGATTATGAGAGAAAAGTGTTCATATGTATTATTATATAAATACGTATATTCAATTATGATATTTAAAAAAATACATTAAGAAACATGCATTTTTTTATATGAAAATTGCTCATTCTATTCACTTACAAAGAAGTACCTGTTTATTTATAACTCAAATTTCGAAAATATTTACTGTCCAAACTGCAGCAGTTTTTTCGAAAAAATAAACTAATCATTATTGGCATTAAGTGATTTTTCTTATTATAACTGATAAATATTCATATTTCCATTACAAGCATAATTATCTAAAGAAAAAAAAATATGACAAAAGCGTCCCAAATTTATTAAAAATCAATAATTTCCATCCCCAAGAAAGTAATTTTCAATACAAAACAAAGTTCAAAAGTAATTACTTTTAACTGAGTTTCAATTTTTTTCTGAAGCATGTCGAGAAAAAAAAAATATTTCAGACGATAGAAATCTGTTTATTAATACGTTTTGGATTAAGCATTTTCATCTTCTTTAAAAATGGTTCGATTCTTTATGAAAAAAAAAAAAAAAATACAGTTTGATTCGAATCGTTAAAATTTTGGATAATCGCATCATCGTTCGTTAAAACGCTTTGAAGAAAGCGTAAGATTCTGTTTAATTAGATTAATTCTTTGGTGTTTCGAAGCCGAAAAAAAAGGGGAAATGAATAAAAACATAAGAAGTTGGAACTTCTTTTTTTCTTTGTGAGTTAAGTATTTTTTTTCATCTCTTGTAGTTTCTAAGTAATGTATATCAAGCTTGCTAAATGTTTTCCTCTTTTATCTTCATGTCGCTGTTAAAAATTCTTGTTAATTAGAAAGTACCAATTACGCTTCTTCTGTGTGGCAACACGTTTTTTTTCCACCTCCAAAGATCGTCTGCTGTTTTTCCTTGTCCTTTATTAAGCCTAACCAACACAGAAGAACAAAATGGCTTTGTAGCACCATTAAAATAATGTTAATGAATTCACTTTTTTTTTCTTTTTGCAAGAAACCACACTCTTTCATGATTATGAAGTATTTAAGTCGGAATGATGAGCATAAAAGGAAGAAAAAATTGAAATGTCTCAAGGTTTTTTTTAATAATTATTTTTATTTTACCATTGTGGGTTTTTGAGCCATCTGTTTTTTTTAATACAGTTCAGTTTCATCATTTTATTTTTATTTTGGAATTCTTTATCCAGTCTTCATTTTTTTTTCTTGTCTGACTTGGATCGTTATCTAGTATTTAATTACCTAAACATCACTTGGAATTTTTGTTTCTAGAAAGAATCTTTATCGTAAAAACATACGTTTTTCTTGGAAAACATCATTTTGTAGTAAATCCAACATACGTTGGGAAAAAAATATTTACTGGAAAGAATGTGATAAAAACTATTTCTCTTGTAATTTAAACTCTAATCATTAGTCAGTATTATTTTTTTGAAAACTCGAAATACAAATAGATAATTTGCCGTCTTCACGAAGTAATGGCATCCTCTGAATAATTAAAATTTCAATCAGGTTTCTCCGGAAAAAGATGTTTATTAAAATTTTGGAGGGAATTGAAATAGTATATGGATTAAAAATTTAGATTCAAAATTTTTTTTAACCATAAGTTATTTTTTTATTAATTTTCAAGATGTAAATTTTTTTACAATAAAAATCGCTTATAAATTGTCAGAATAATTTAAACAGTAGGCACTTAAAGTGAATTCGGAATAATTATATGATTTTTTTAAAGTTCTATTAGACGACGATTCATATACATATAACGATTTATACATAATGTATATAATGTATATTTATATACATTATATACATACATACAGTTTGCCCTCCTATTATACATATGAGATAATAAAAGAAATCATCTCCTGAGGTAACAGCTACAACATTCATTAACATATTGTAAATAATTTATATTTGTTGGGAGGAAACAGCAGAAACATTGAACAAAATCTAGGCTCTTTTCCGTTCTGTTACAACAAGCGCAAGATGTCACCAATGTAATCCAAAGTCGCCAAGCGGAGCTAATGGCAAAACAAATGTCGCCAGGGCCCGAATAAGGTATGGACATACGGGGCAGTTGCCCTCAGCCCCCACATCCGAGAGGGAGGTACAAATAGAATACCATGAACAAGATCTACGTACAGTTCTTCATTACAGAAGTAGGAACGAAAAGTTTGCCCAATGTTTGCTTGTGCAATGTCACTAATGAGAACAAAACGTGAACAAAGTCGCCAAGTGAATAATGTGACTTTGACGAATGTAAACGTTAAATTTGATGTAATATAAAATTTTTGGAGATTTTTTACTTTTTCCGACAAACGATTATTTGGTGACTTTTTTGGCGATTTTTTTGTTCCGCCCGTATTAAGGAAAAGTACCAAAATCTAATTTGTTTTGAAATTATTGAAAACTAATCTACAATGTACTTTTTAATTTTGAGTTATGATCGGGTTATAAGAAAGAAATTGAATCGATATCCTTTTCTCTCATACTTCACACAACTCCGAAGTGAAATGGTTAAGGCTCTACAAGACCGGAAAAGCCAGGACATAGTTTGACATCTGTTTCTTTGATAAAATTTCTTGAAATCAACTAATTTATACGAAGGAAAGAGAAAACAGCAGAAAAGCGAAATCTCTAAGCAAAATTTCTAGATTTGTTTTAGAGAACATGTAACAAACTTCATTCGTTGAGCTGAAAGAATGTTACAGACAGGCAAACAGATAATGCCAAAAATTTGTTTGTTCTCAAGAAGGACTAAAAAAAATTCAGATTTTTAAATATTTTTATGATTACAATATTTTCTCTATATTTAAGAAACTAAAAGATTAAAGAAACATAATTAAGAGTGAAATGGAAAAAAAGGAAAAAACGGACAACAGAAATAAAACAGCTGTATTTAACTACTTTAAAATAAATATTAGTTATTACTATCTGTGGCTTATAATAAAAACATCCAGTTTCATCAATTTTTCAATATATTGCTGAAATCAAAAAAGCTTAATTCCAATCAAATTTAAACTTGTAACTGAAATCGCGTAACTCACTAATACTTTCTTCAAATAAAAGTAAAAATAGGATAAAATAAAAAATAATACCATTTAACACAGAAAAGTTACATAAAGCAACTGTAGATTAAACGAATATAAGAAAAATATTAATTTTAATTCCTTATGCTTGCATGATATTAACATCCGATTTCGACAGTTTTTAAGCATATTGCAAAAATCAAAAATAACAAATTGCAATGAAATAGTGTTTTAGATTTGAAATCTCGAAAGTTAAAAATAATTACTTCAAACAAAAGAGAGAGACGAAAAGGAAAATAAAAGCTATACAACGCAGTAAAATTATATAAAACAGCTGTGATAATATTTGTTATCATTACAATTTATAAAAACTTGTTATTATGCCCTATGTAAGCGTTTCATAAAATTTTGATATCGACAATTTTGCAGTATACTCCTGAAATCAAAAATGCCTAATCACAATGAAATATGAGTTGTTAATTTCTAAATCTCTAAGTAATTGCTTGAAATGAAAACAAGAAAAAGTAAAATGAAAGCGAATATATGGTACAACGTAACAAAATCGTATGAAGCAGTTGCAGATTAAACTAATCGAAATCTTATTACTCCCTATTGTTGCGTGACATAAACCTCCAAATTCGGCAATTTTAAAGCATATTGCTGAAGTCAGAAATGCTTTATTGCAATGAAATAGTGCCTCGGGATTGAAACGCAACTCACAAATAATTGCTTCAAACAAAAACAAATCTGAATATGTTAAGGAATAACGTACAACACAGTAAAACTACGTAAAACAACTTTACATTAAACTAATATAAGATAAATAAGAGTTATTATTCCTTATGGTTGCCTAACCTAAACATCCACTATTTTCCATCATATTGCTGAAATCAAAAATGCCAAAATGCAATGAAACAATGTCTTGAAATTGAAATCACGTAACACACAAATAATTGCTTCAAACAAAAACAAGAAAAAGTAAAATGATAAACAACACAATAAAAAACAGCAAAGTCACATGCACAGTCGATTAAACTCATCTAAGAAAAATATTAATTATTATTCCCTGTTGTTGAGTATCATAAACATTTGATATCGACAATTTTTCAGCATACTGCTGAAATCAAAATTGCATGATTGCAATGAAATTGTTTCTTAGTCTTGAAATTAAGTAAATCACAAATATATGCTTTAAAACAAAAATAAAATAAAATGAAAATAATGCCATACAACACAGTAAAGCCACACAAAACAATTGTGGACTAAATTATTGAGATAAATATTAGTTATTATCCCGTGTGATTGCGAGGTATAAAATCCGGTGATTTTTCAGCATATTGCTGAAATCAAAAATGCCTAATTGCAATGAAATAGTACCTTAGAATTAAAATCACGTAACTCGCAAATAATTGCTTCAAACAAAAACAATTAGCTCAATGCTAGTGAAGAATTTAAAATCGGAAACTTCTCCGGGAAATTTAATTGCTAAGGTCCCTTAGCCATTTTTTAGCGTAAGAATTAAGCGGGAAAGCTGAAAAAGTTAATTAGTTTACGGTTTCGGATTAATTTTACAAATTAATTTGGTCTTAATCTTATGAAAAAGGCATTTCGAATATTTGACAATAGTTTCTCGGAGGCTACTTTAAATTAAATTCCCTTACGTTGATAATTACTTTCCAATTTTTTCGCCGCAAGATTAAACGCAGAAAAAAAAGAATAAAGATCCTGCCCCTTCTGTCCGTCAAAATAGAATTAAGTGTTCTCCAACTTATGTCCTGTTGATCTTTAAAACTGATGCATTCCCTGGACAGTTTCTTGGAAGTTTCCAAGACTTCTTTTCTACTTCATGATTACTTTATATGCAAACGATGAATGATCTGAAACCCAAATTTTTATTTAAAAACACTTTGACAGCAATAAAGAAAAAAAAAAATTACAATGCTAAATTGTATTATGTTAATCCGCAATTCGATGAACTGGCATCTGGTTTTTATACAATCCCAGAATGCATTATGTTGCTAAGGCAACCACAATAAATTGAACATAGTTCGTCTTGTATACTGATCAAGTGACATTCTACTTAACCTAAATTAATAAATTATTTACACTTTAAGCCAAAATATTAGGTTGGTGCGTATGAAATGTCGGATTCTTAAGTGATTGTATAAAACTGCATATCTTTCTTCAAAAGCTGTTTATTCAATCAAAGTATGCTCCATTCGCTTCAATACACTTCTCCCAACGAGATTTTAAAGCGTAGATGCCTGTCTTAAAAAAATTTTGGTCTTTAGAATTAATGAACTCTGATATCGAGTTTTTTAGACTGTCTTCATTTTCATAGTGTTTGCCCCTTAAAAACAGCTCTAAATGCTTGAAAAAATGAAAATCGGTCGGCGAGAGATCCGGTGAATAGGGTGGATGCTGCAAAACTTCATATTCCAGTTCGTTCCAGCTTATTTCGCTCTGTCAGTGCGTGCGGTACCCACTTGTCCATCTTCTTAACCTTGCCAATCTCAGAAAGGTGTCTCAATATCGTTGTATGGTCAACTTTCATCCTGATAGCAAGTTCCCTCGTGGATACGGCTGGATCCGCTTCCACTAGAGCCTTCAGGTCATCATTCTTCACAGACGTTTTGGGTCTTCCGCGCGGCTCATTTTGCAGTGAAAAATCGCCAGTCCGAAATTTTTCGAACCAACGCTGCACTTTCCGATCGTTAACCGTATTCTCCCCAAACGCTTGGTTTATGTTGCGTGCAGCTTTTGCAGCACTATTACCAAGTTTGTACTCATATAAGAAAATGACGCGAATGTCGGCAGAATTCATATCGGCAATAAACTCAAAAGAAATAACAAAAGGGAAGACCTTCGAGAAAACCTATTTTGCTGAAATGAGTCTCTGGCAGTGGACAATACGACTATGAATGAGGTTATGCCAAAGACAAAAGTATAACGAAAACAGGGAGACAAACGTCCGCATGTAAAGAGAATCCGACATTTCATACGCACCAACCTAATAATGTAGCTAAAAAGATTAAGTACTTTGTTATTATTTTAAATAATTTCAAGATTTTTGATAAAGAATTGAAATTTTATTTTAACTAGCTAAATAAGAGAAAGTTTAATTTTTAAATGATTAAATATGAAATTCCCAGAAAGATAACCTGAGAAATTAAGTAATTACATAAAAGTATAAATAATTTATGATCAAAAATAAATTTTTATACCCATAAACTTAGCATACATACCATAGTAAATCATTGTATGCAGGTTATATATATATATACACAAAAGCTAAACTAAAATTTCTCTGAATGGTATTGTTAATGCTTAAAATTATAAATGTTCATAAAAATAAAAATAATTATTTTTGTTAAAATTACTATATAAAGGTTAATTCATCCAATTTTTATTATTATCAGTAACTTTCTATGTATATAACAGGATTAGAGGTCTGCATTTCTGGGCTCTTTCTATCTTTATACAAAACTAGAGTCCTAATAAATTAAATATTCAGCAATTTCTTTTGTTTTTGGTTTTTAGCTTATTTATCTTCTCGGTGCTATCAAAGTACTATCCGTTTGATTTTTCTAATTTGAAGTAATTGGGTTGATAAGAAAGTGTGTTCGAATGATTTGGTTTCTTTTCTATGAAGCTTAATGATAAAACTAAGCTAATTTATAATGTCGTGATTATTTTAAGAAGCTTCATCTTGGATTCAATAGAAATAATCTTTGTCTTTGATCTGGAAAATTCACAAGTTTTAACTTCCTCTGAGTTTCATCTTACCAAATTAATAAAGATTATGACTTGGATTTCAAAATCATATATAATGTTTCATTAGATTAATTATTTTGAACTTGAAATAACTATAATTAGTTATAAATAATTATTTATACATGATCAGTTATTTCATGAAATATAAGTTTTGTTAAAACAAGTTATTTAATGAAATAAAACATGAATTTAATTTTTATATAACATATGCACTTCATCAAGAATTAATTTCAATTAACTTAACGAAAATTTCAAATAATTTTGTTTGAGGTTGAGGAGGGAAGGTTGATGTTTCACACAGGTGTACGGATTATTACCGTTATTTTTATAATATTAGGTCACTAATAATAATTCCTTTTGATATACTTATTATTCTATTATTCTATTTTTGTTCTATTGTCATTATTACTGTTGTTGTAATTATAGTATGCAGAGTAAGATATATACTTATAGATGGAAATGTTCTCCTAATAATAACCTACATTAATAGTTTACATATAATGTATAATATCCTTATATGTATAATACATATACATTATAAACGTTCATTATATGTATAATATATATACATTCTATTAACAAATAAAAGAGAAAATTCTCTATTGACTTGAGAACTAGAATTCTTAAAATTGTAACTGTTTTATATGTTCCCGTGAAAATGCATTTTAATGTTTTTGTGACTTAATTATGACATTGACTTTAAATTTAATTACATTTTGACTTCACACGAGAGTTGCCATCTAGCGGTGAATTTGGAATCAATACAATTTTAAGATTCCTTAATGTTTACAATGAATTATTAGAAACATTATGCTAATAACGTTTATAATGATTCCTTAATGTTTATATAAAAAGCAAAAAAGTAAAAAATAATGCAAGAATTTATTTAAAAAATTATTTTTATGTGCGCACTAAAATATTTATGAAAAATTTAGAAGCCAAATTAATTTGTAAAACCCTAATTAATTAGAATCAGTATTACACAGTAATTAATAATTAGAACTTTTTAACTTTCATTAAAATTAATAGTATAAATGTATTATTCCAATTTACATGAATATTTCTATCAATATTCACATTCTTACTGCTTTATTTAAACTTTCCTGTTTTTTTTAAACAGATATTTTCTACTTTTTTATGTACTATTAATAAATTGTTTTTAAACTCCTATTACTTATTATAAAAAGAAAATTAATAAAAAAATTCACTATGATTTTCACACACTCATTCAATAATGATTTATTCATATATAACAAAAGCAAAATTACAGTAATATATATTATAAAAAAATTGCATGCCTTTAAAAAAATTTTACTTTTTTTGCCTTTATTTAATTTAATATCTTTATTATTTAATTTGTAAAACAATAAAAAAAATTACTTCATAAAACGTAGCACAAAAGTTTAAACGCATATTTATAAGGTACCAATAAAAGTTTAATAAATATGTATGTAAATAAAAGAAACTATTAGTCTATATACAATAAAAAATTCTACAAATCCTTAAAACTATTTTGTTGTTTTTATGAAGTAACTTTAAAAATTCAATCTTATCTCAGTTTAATATATAATGCAAACTCAAACCTATGCCATCACTTTGATCTTTATTTTTTCTAAACACATTCCGGATAATGGTTCTTTAATTCTGAGGATTCCACGCCCATTTAGATTGAAATATCATACACCCTTTTTCATTCTTTCATTCTTTTGTATATAATCCTATTTCTAGCCATCCGTGCGTTATGTAAATGTATTCAGTGAAATCTTGATACTATCGCACTATTTTTTCCCCTAGTAAATCGGGTAGACTTTTGTTCCCAAAAAAAGCCTCGCTCTCAATTCAGAACACCCCCTCCAAACAGATGGGTAAGAAAACCATTTTTCTACATCTACGAATTTCAAATTTCCTCCGCTGCTGCCACCCCTATGTAAATAAACCTCGTTTTGTTTTATTCCTTGACACGTTGTCATACCGATGGTGTCAAACCTGTCCCTTTCGATGCTTGTGCAACGTCAAATTTCCTGAAATTCTCATGTAAAAGTCATTTCATGTGGTTCCTTTTAGTTCTTGACTGGAACTTCGTGATATTCTTTTATTTTTGAGCATCTTTCACGTTGCCTGTCTCTCTCTTCCTTTTTTTTTATTCCTTCACTCACTTCATCTTCGAATCTTTCTTATCTAAAATGGGATCCACATAAACAAAAGGTAAGATCTTTTTTTTTTCACCTTTACTTGGCGTAAGTTGCTTTCGTCGTCAAAGTGCAGTCTCTTCTTTTGAATATTAAATAAGGCGTGGCAGTTGAAAAGACAGTTTCATTTCAGAAATGAGATGCAGTCACACCTCTTGTTGAAACGCATTAGGAGGGATTTCAGTAATCATAAAATCTCAGCGTCTCGTCTCGGCGCTTTTTTTTCTTCCCCTTTTTGGCAGTGTGAAATGGGAAGGAAACAGTAAATCTGTATTTGCTTAGAAGTCAACAGCTTTGATAAAAGTTGTGTTATTGAAATGGTTTTTGAACAAAACACATGCTTTTGAATGTAGTAAATTTTTATGGTCTACAGTAAAAAATTATTTTACAAAATAGTTACTGAAACAGCTAACGTTACTGTTGAAATAGTTTTTAATCAAAACATATGCTTTTGAAAGATGTTCATTTGTATGGTTTTCAATAGAAAATATTTTTCTAAACAATTACTTTTTTCTTCTTTGGTAAAAAGAATTCTAAAAAAATTGTTATAGCTAAGATGGTGTTAAAAAACTCACGTGATTTACTTACCAGAAATATCTTTTTACTTTCTCATATGCTTAGTATAGAAAAAGTATAGTTATCGTCAAAAATTTTGAACTCGAGTTTTTGATGAATCTCTATGTTTTAGACTTCCTGAAATAGAAAAAATGTATTTAGGGAAAATGTATGTCAGTCTGTGACAAAGATAATTCAAAACCGCTTTGAACTAGATGTATGAAATTAGGTGTTTTATCTTTATACCAAACTTGCAGACTGCTATCCAATTTCGAGTTAAACCTAATCAGAGGAAGTTCATCGGTCCAACTGTTCGAATAAATCTTAACACAATAACTACAAAACTAAGAGAGTTGGATTAATAACCTTCAGTACATATCTTTAATATCTATAGCGTAGTCGCTTGTCAAATTTTTTGTCGAATCCAACTACGAGTTGGCTATCTGTCGGTCTTCACTTTTAGAAATATTGAAACTTGATATTTTAAAAACTCAATGGCTTAAATATATTAAAATTGTTATGGGAGTTTTTCACTGTAAGTGTAGTTTTGTATCAACTTTTTGTTTCAATCGGTAGAGAAAAATGTCTCTAAAACAAAAATCCGATTTTTGGATACAATTGATGGATGCCAAGACTTAATCGCCAAAAACGATACAATGCATTCATTAAAAATGCTAAATACATTTCAAAAGTTAGTATTTTTTCACTATTGTACCCTTTTTATGCAGGGAGTTATTCAGGATAACACCTTTATTGGAGTGTATGCGGAAAAGTTTTGGGAAGACCGCTCCTGCTAAATGCTAGTATATTGTTTTCAAAAATGAACACAATATACTAAGGCTAATAAAGAAACGCACAATGCAACGCAATCTCTAGTGTTTATTATTGTGCTTAACATAAATAATTGTTGTTGAAATAGTTTGTGGAAGAAACTGAAAAAGTGTGATGAAAAAAAATGTATGGCTTTTGCAAGAAAATGAAGTCCAAATTGGTGATTTTCTTGTATAGGTCAAACAATTTCAAATTGCGATAGTTAAGATGATGGAACTAACTTCGCTCAACTCATATTAATATTTTAATAACAAAACATTTTCCAAAAAAATAATAATTTTGCCATTAAAATATGACCAATATCTGCTTCTTTCTTAACTACTTCTCAGAATTGACAATTACAAGTTTTTTTTTCCGACAATCATTAACTCTTTGTATTCCTTGATTATAAAACTATTTGTTGGCAAGATTAGTACTTAAATTCATGCAAATATAAATGAAATTGTTTGAAATAACGTCTATTTTTTCTGAGTATTAAGTAAGAATTAAAAAAAATGATTTGTTAAAACTGTTTAAGTAAATTTTAAATCTCATATATTTTATTCCAAATTCCTAATACCAGCATTCATTGCTCTCCGTTTTGAATACCACCAATAGCATTTAGTAACAAGAAAGATTAAATCTTGCAACAAACTTCATTTTACACACACGTACACCGATACATACTCTTTGTTTTCCTCTTTTCACACAATAAATCGCAGCCATAAATACTACTCTAGTCTTTGTTTGTGAGGCAAACACGAAATGGGAATCTTTTGCGAGCAAATACAACCAACTACACTCACCCAGCAAGAACGGCATCTCTCACCAAACACCGCGCATCGGGGGGGGGGGAATCAGCTGCCCTGGCAAATAATAAAAAACAAATTAACAATCCCCATCTCTGGCTGGGCGAATAAATACCCCGGATAAATCTCCAGGCAGATATTTCTCCACACATAATCACCGACCAAATCCTGTTCGAATAAGGGTACACACCAACAACTGGACGCGCCACCCCAAAATCCAATATAATGAAAATTTATTATATAACCGGATACAGTTCGGCTCTCTCAAGGGTCTAATCCTTGCAAAGGTACCGAAGACCGGATTGCATTCCTTAAGTCCAGTTCGTGTCTGTCCTGCGGTCTCGGGAGGATAGGGGGTTGCAAGAAATCCCGCTGGAACACCAGTGCACGCGATTTCTTTTCTGTGTTCTATCAAAAGAAATGGACCTTGCAGGAGATTTTTTTCCCTCGTCTGTTCTTGTTGTGCGATGACTTTGTGTTGAAGAGGAAGAAAAGAGTAAGGGTGGATTCTTTTGTTGTTGTTGTTGTTCGTTTTGTATTTTTCTGCGAAAATTCGAATCTTTCGGTTGTTTATTGGGTAAGGAGAAGATGGATGCACTTATTGGGGGTGTGGATTTCCGGAAAGATTTTAGGGATGAGCAAAAAAAAAAAAAAAAAAAGTGGGATGAAACGAACGTTTTTCCGGAGTGGCTTCTGTGGATAACCGATGGTGTATAGATCAGTTTTTTTTCCATGGTTCGTTTTGTCGATGGGAAGGGGAGATATTTTAAGAAAATTGCAACTGCTGGGAAATTGTTGAACAACAAATCAAATTTGAGAAAACGGAATCACTCATGATAGTTTTAGAATTGTTTAATACTTTGTTTGTAAATGCTTTTAGAGGTCTCTTTCACCTCGCCCACTCTAAAAAATTCGTTATTTGTTTATTTTCTGTTATTTTTTACTGCTTCCCTTTGCCAATTCTTTACAACATAAAACCTCAAGATTTGTTTCCTATTGTTGAATCCATACAATTGTATGCAAAGGATTTTTTAGAGAGAGCAATAATTTTTAATTACATTAACTGTGCCCTTTTGCATTGAAAAAAATGATGAATCTATCAAGAATCAAGATTGTTTGTATGACTGATGTGTGGGTAATTTCAATTCAAACCCTAACTTTAAAAATCTATTTCCTAATTTTTATTTGAAATCAGTTTATTTTAATTTCATTTTAAAATGTTCTTTTATTTCCTGTTCCAATTATATTTTTTATTTAATTAATGCCACTGGTTCTAGAAAACTACTGGCTTCCGTATTTCCTTACATTTCGAGTAAATGGATAAAAATCCTGAATTATCCCTATATTCTTTTAAAGAAAACTTAAAATTTCCTAAATCCCTATGAGTCAAAGTCGACATGCATCAACGAAATGCCTATTAAAATTTCATATTAAAACATGTGAAGAGAAAACTTTGATCCCTCTGCCCTTATGTCGTGGTATAGACAAATACAAATTTATGATTATTTCTTGTACAAATTATTCTTCCCAGAGAGGGTAATAAATCGGAGTTTTAAACTTTCAAAAGTTTTTTTCATCCCCGCCACACTTATAGAGATTATAAAATTTGTTTACATATTTGCATATTATCAGATTAATATTTTACATAAAATTTTGCGCTTCAACTTGATTCAATGTGACTATTTTTTAAAAAATGAATATCTAGTTTACAAAAATAAACAAAAGGTTAAAAAAGAACACCAAATGTCTGGGGAAAAAATAACGTTTTAAGCTTGTTTCATCTATCTTTATAACATTTTTAAATTTAGCAGTAATGTGTACACAAATAATATTTAATATCATGGTAATACCTCTGAATATAAATACAGTAACTAAAATGAAGCTTCTGAAATCGTATTATCATACATTAATCAAAAGTAGAGAAAATTATGAAAATATCAAATAAATACTGTTTTTGAAATTTTATGTATTTTAAAAATGTTTTGTAATAATACAGGCAATGAGGAAAATTTTAAAAAGTTAATTCATTTTAAATAACAAATTTAATTAAAGTTTTGAAGAAAGAAACTATTTCTTATTGAGTGTATTTCTAAAGAAGTAAATAGGACAAATTTCGAAGTTTTAGATCTAACTTATTGTACTGTAGATGGTTTTGAAACCATTTTGTATATCATGCGTCATAATTTACGGATTTTAGTATAAAATACTTAATAAATCCCTATAAATATTATCATATAAATAATAAAATCTCTATAAGTATTATCCTATAAATAATATACCTATAAATAAATACCTAAAACTAGTATCCTAATAAATAGTATCATGTTTTCATGACAAAAACAAAAAGTGAAAAGATATTATCCACTTTGCACAGCCAAAATATTGCTTTTCACTCAAGGCATTGAGCTAATTATCGAAAACTTATTAAGTCAATTTTAGTGGCTTTCATTTTAAAAGTATTTAATCGATGTCAAGAATTTTTTATTTATTTTTTTTCTCAGAAATTTGAAAAAAGTCGACTTTCAGACCTCCCTAATCCTAAAAACAGACTTTTGGACTTATATCTATCTTTGGGCATTATAGCTAAAAAATATTTGGATCTAGGTGAATCAAAGTTTATCGTGGTCTTTACACCAATTTTATGGATAAAATATGTTTGTCCAAATGTTGGAATACAGTAAACACGTTTACAAAATTTAAAAAACTTGATAAATAATATTTAATATACAGATACAAAATCTCAAATTTTTCAAAACTTGAGCTAAATTCATCATATATTCTCACACCGGCGTCCTCGAGTTGGGGTAATGCGTCTTCTTCGTGATATGGGCGTCTCGTGTTCGAGTCCCTGTTCGGGCGTGGTTTTTCATCCTCTGTTCTATCTGTGAGATGTGTGAATGTGCCCTTCTGTAAAAAGGGGTTGTGCAAGCAAATGTGATGCGTGAGTGGCAAAGTCGTACTCTTGGTCCTATTTGGGGCCAATAAAACAAGAGACTCAATCCTATCGGCTAAAATCACTGCCTTCGTAGCAGCGGGCTTGTCTAGTGGCAATTGCCATCAACGTAGTTGATTGTCTAATTGTGAAAAATGCTACATACAGCATGCCATGCACAAAAACTGACGATCTTAAGCGACATCTGACAAAATGTTCAGGTATAAATAGGTTATCAACCTATGACAACAGTTCAAGTATTACAAAAATTGATGAGATTGCTTCATATGGTATTTTCAGCGTGAGAAAAGATAGAAAAAGGCTCTAATAATCATAAAAATGCTTTTTGTGTGTGTTTGTGTGTAAAATCTGTATAAGTAAACTAAAAGCAAAACATTACATAAATATGAAATTTGATCCAAGTCGTTTGAGCAATTACAGAGATACCCAGTGTGTGTGTGTGTGTGTGTGTGTGTGTGTGTGTGAGAATTATTCGTTTTCAGGTATATGATTGGTAAAAAAAAGAGATTTTCATAGTGGCCTATTGTAACATCTTTGAATCATATGCGGTCGCACATTAAATATCTTTACAACAAAGATCGATAGAATTATGCGGTAAACTATACGTTTATTAGCAAAACTGTAAAAATGCTGTACAAAAGTTAAGAAAATTTAGTCACGAAAATCGTTAACAGATGGTGCTTTAATCGCAATGCCCATAGACGCTTTTAGTGGGACCTCAAAAATGAAAAATGACTCCCGATCTGACTCCTTGTGACTTCTTTCTGTGGGGAGCATTGAAAGACACTGTCTATAAAAACAATCCCGCTTCTCTAGATGAGCTTGAATCGTTGATTGGTGTTACATGCCATTCCATTTCCGTTGAGACATTGCAAGACGTGATGTCAAATTTCATTATTCGATTACGCCACCACATTGTTTCGAATGGTGATCATTTTGAAAAAATTGTATTTTGATTGCAAAGACCGCATCACTCTTTTTTTTTAAGACGCCTTTCAGAGAAAGAGTTTTCAGCGCAGAGCGCCATCTGTTAACGTTTTTTGTATCTAAATTTTCTAACTTTTGTACACTATTTTTACACTTTTGCTAATAAACGTACATTTTACCGCATAATTCTATCGATCTTTTTTGTAGAGATATTTAATTTTGAAATCGGGGCTTATTCGCTAATCACCGGGTCTATTGAAGTAAATACAAATAATTAAATCTACAAAGTTATTGACATTTATTTTTCTAAATTAAATTAGTGCTAACTAATTTATTAATACTTCTAGAAGAAATAAAAAATATTCTGTTCTAAATTATAATGAACGAAACTGCATAAAATCTGATTTCATCACCCTAGTTGTACCAAACGTAATGCAATAATATTTTATCCAAATAGGTTTATCTTCTTATTCCGTATGTCAAGTTGGTGACATTATATTTTTCAACACTTCTTTAATCTGTTATCAAAAATTCCCGGAGCTACAGAACAATTAAACATTTTTCCAAAGGTAGGCTGGAAAAAAAATGATTTACAGAAAAGTGACTAAAAATATATTTCAGCTGCTCTAATTATTCTTCTAACACCAGCCTGTAGCAGCGACATATTTAACAAACACAAGAGAACAGAGACATTACAGTTTTTTTCTGTCTTTCTCGGGATTAAAAATTTATACTTATTAGAACATTTTGTGTGGCTTTGATAATTAGTAATTTTTTTACTCTTAATGCTATTCGACGAAACATAGTGTTGTTCATTAATAATCGGTAATTATTAATGATTAAAGTCCGACGATTTCTTTTGTTACAAAGAATGCATCCAAATCTGAATTTTTAAACTACTTAATTAGAAATTGGGTATTTTTTACTTTTTTGTTGAGCAGTTTGAATTTTGCTTCGTAATATTTTGATTTTATCAAAATGTTTTAAAATGATTTAAGATTTCATCTGATATGAAAAGCTTAGCTTAACTTAACACTTATTGTATAGCAACACTTGGACTATTTTGGAACGGACCTCGTAATTCTGAACTACTTCCAGATGACGAGGACGACATTTGAGTTAAATTTATCATTTTAGTTTAGAAAATAAAAGTCAATGACTTTTTAGATTTAACAATTAGAATTTACTTCAATATACGCGTGACCACATATGATTCAAAGATGCTTCAACAGGCCACTATGAAAACCTCGTTTTTTAGCAGGAGTTAACGTGCAATAGGCTCTCTTCCTCGATGGTTCTTCGGTGGAATCGAGTCACGAACCTCAAACCCAACGACTCACGAGTCAAGATCTCATCACCAGGACATCGCGGCCTCGTATGAAAAGCAAAATTATTGATATTACTTTGAAAATGAAATAAAGGAATTCTAAATGTATCATTTGATATAATTGGTTTGCCCTAGTTAAATTCCAATTCGATGGCTATTTTTCATTCGCAGTAATATTAGTGCAATTATTTGATTTTTTTACTACCCCTTTTTCTAAATTCGTAAAAGATGAAACTTTTTCTATATCATAAATAGTATTTTTTTATCGCTTAACGATAGAAATATTTCACAATGATAATCAATGAGAGTAGTCTACCCAAAACTTTCTCTCATACTCTCTAAAAAATTTGTCATGCTAGAGAATGCTATGCATGGCATTAGTGAAAAAAATAAATAAAATGTAAAGCACTATTTGGAAAAAATATTTTGGCGCTAATTCCACATTTTTTCTAATTCTATCATATTATCCTTGGCGCATTATTCCGTGATTAATTTCTGACATGTGGCCTCCTGTAAAAAAAAGCTGTGCAAGCAAATTAGTGATGTGCGAGTGCCGAAGTCGTACTCTTGAACCTAGTTGGCCCTACTAAAACAAGAGATTCACCCTATCAGCTTAAATCTCTGTCTTCGTAACAGCTGGCCTGTCCAAGGGCAAGCGCCCTAAGAAACAACAATACTCAATACAATCAACAATACTCTTATACTCAAAAACACTAGCGCACATACCTAAGGTTTAGTGAGAATGGGAAGACCCAAACGTTTATTCGCTTTTAATGCCGAAGAACCTCCCTGAGTGGTGGTGGCTGGTGAACGTATAAATCTGTCATGATCACAAAGTCTTCCATGTCGAGAATAATACCTCTGGGGGTACTGGTTCAAAGGTTATAGTTCTCTGATACAGGCCTAAATTACTACCTGTGGATGAGTGAATGGAGTCCACCCCGTAAAAAGGGTTGTGACGCATAAGTAGCTAACTGGTACTCTTGGCCTGAAATGGCGTAATAGAAAAACAGGTGACGCAAATAATTCGGCTTAAAATCACTGACTCTATAGTCAGCGGACTTGACAATCACAGGTGTCATTAAAAACAACAATACAAATTTCTATCAACTTTTGAGCGATATCTACTCAGAGATATCACTCAAAGTCAATTTGTCTGTAAGACTGTCCGAATATGCATCGACGTAATAACTAGAAATGATCAGATCTTGATGGACGAATTTTGGTACATATACTTTGCATCTAGAATGTAGATACCTATCAAATTTGAAAAAATATCCAGCAAGAATTGACTTTCAATCAATAGTACTTTCACAAATATATAAACTTGAAAAGCATTATGAATTAAGTCAATGAAATTCAGTATAACTACAAACGCATTAATACGTTATATTTTGGCTTCGTACTGTTGTTAACAACACATCTAAGACAAAAATTCGTTTTTCGTGTCCAATTTCTAAATTCCAGGGATTAATCACCGAAAAAAAATCGCCAAGGATAACATTATTGAATTATTAAAAATGCTAAAATACACGCCAACTATCAAAATTTCACAAATATTGCTAGCAAGTTCTATGTAAGACATTCGTTGCCTAATCCATGGCACAAAATTTTAAGTGGTGTGAGAGAGAAAAAGAGGACAGATTTATTAAAATATATGTGAGAAAGTTTAATGGAGACTTTTATCGCTAATTTATAAAAGAAACCTTTCAAATCAATTATCAGAACGTCTAAAGCCATGAAATCCAAAGAAATGACACAGAAGAAAAAAATACAGATCGTGTAATGACGTTAACTAACCTGAACGCAACACATCGAGATTTCTATAGTTCCTGAAGGATTTGATAGACATCAATTTTTTTTATAGTTACAACGTGTAAAAAACACATAGTACAATTTTTTTTTCGTTAAAGGAAGGATGCTTCACCAATAATAACAACACATTGAAGGATAAGGAAAAAATGCCAACTTCTATACAGCAATAATGAAAAGGTTGGACCAACAAAGGCTTCTATTTTATTTCTCAAACGATATAAAAGTTCTGTCTTTTGTACTTCAAATAAAATGAGTGCTTTCAAAAAATAAATAGTTCTTTTAAGAGAGTGATAAAAAAGATAAAGAAATATCCAGAAAGGAAGACAGAGAGAGAGTTTTTAGTAAAATTTAAATATTGCTGATTCTGTAAGAGATCACAAATGTTTTCGTGGACATGTATAAAGATAACCATTAAGCTTTTTCATATTAAAATGAAATGCAAAAATTCCCCCTGTAATGATGAATAATGCTTTTATCAATGAATTCTATGCATCATAAAAATAACATAATGTTATATTTGTTGTTTCAGAATGTTCTTATCATTTTTTAAAATGTAAAAAGGTAATGGAAGTTTGTCTGTCCAGCAATCTGAGTATACATTAGCACAGTAACGATGAAACGAAGAGAGCAAAATCGCTAAAATGTGATACAGAGATTTACGAATAACGTTTAAAATGTAGATAAGTATACAATTTGAAATCAAATTTGACAAAGGGTTGACGTATTTTCATAAACTTGTTAAGGTATTCGCCTACGTTAAAAAATCGGTTATTGACCACATTAGATAATTTTATTATTATTATTATTTCTTGTAGTCAAGACTTTTCTCATTCCAAAACAGTTTATCTTTTCTAGGAAAAGGAAGGTCTGACCTATCATCCAGATTCACATAATTTTTCAGCTAAAATTTACCTTTAACTTCAATTTTCTCAAAACTTTAATGTTCATAAAAATTATCCGCCATTAATATGATATCTCAAAAACTAATGGAAGCATTTACATAAAAAAAATTCAGCGTCTGTTTTAAATAATACGGGCAATGAAATAAACCAAAAGTTGTATTGTTGGTGAAATGCTCTTTCATTTATAGGTGTGTTTTAGAAAAATTAAGTTGTCAAATTATGGAAAAAATGGATATATATGTGTATTTTTACCTTAACTTCTTTGCATATCAAAATACATCTTAGATTTGGTTCATTTCATTCATCATTGTATTCTGTAACTTGTGTATAAAGAAAAATAGGATTGCTGCATTACAATTTTGTGTAGAATGTTAACCGTTTTGGTAAAAAATATCATTGACATTTGCTACCAATTTTCCTAATTTTCAAAATATATTACATTTTCAAATAATTTTATTGTGTGTATAGTATTTTGTATTATAATTGACAATGAATCTAAAAACCATAATTTTAAATAATTTTTAAAAAATTAAATTTTTCAAAAAATTTTCTTCGAACGTAGTCTGTTACCTTAAGGCGTTAATTTATAAACTCAAGGTAATTTACCAAAAGTATTGTGGTGGAATGAAGATCATTATGATCCTTGCAGTGGAAGTAAGAGGACTTATGTTTTTATGACATTTATTGAACTATTGTATTTCTCACAAAGCATAAATGACACGAAATTAATGAGCACACAACATATCAGCATCTCATCTCATAATAAATATAATCGCAGTGTAACATGGAATGCGTAATTAGGTATTGCCATCTATTATCCAAATGAAAAGATAGATTAATGCAATTGCTAAAGTATATGAATTTCTGATTATAATTATATATTTGGATTGAATTAAATTTTAATCGATTAAAAAATTGGCGTCTAAAATATACAGTTTTCTGGTACTTGTGTATTAAACTATATCTCAACGACAAATCCTTGCAAAAGTGGTCAATAATCGCACACTTATAAGTTCTTTCGTAATTTTCTCTTAATATAGCATTAAAATATGCATGTTTTATGAAAGTAAATTTCATTATTTTTAAACTTAGTATAGACTTGCGTAGAACGATATTAAATATCATTTTCGAATAAATGCTATCGCTACTGTATAAAGATAAAATTTAAGATTAAAATCAAGATTGACGAATCAAACCTAAAACATTATCACATTACAATGCTTCAGAATTCAAAGCCATTCGGCCTTCCAACTTTTCATCCCAGAATTGGTTTGCTAAATATTTGATTTTAGTCAAATCAGCAATAATGTATACCCTTATTTCTGCCCATATTTTATCAATGACTGAAAGCCTTTCAATACATAAAAACTGGTTCTGTCCCCAGACCTTCTAACTCTTTTACCCTGTTTCTGGTAGCCGGATTGTCATGGGATAGACCAACACCAGTGTTTTTGAATAAATATACGAAATTCTTTTAATTTTCTTCAAATACAATAACTCATTAAAATAAAATTATATTTAATTTTTCTTTAATGTATCATATCCGAAGTAACGATTTTATCATTATTATTTCTAACTTGATTAAATTTGGAATATTCTTAAGACTTAACACCATTCAAAAATGCCATAATTTTTAATTAATTTTTTTCAATAATATTTTCAACGACATCAAAAGATAGACACACAAAAAAGTCTTCTATTTTTCGAAAACAAAAGCAATCCGAATCTCACTCTAGGCGCACTTAAAAACTTAAAAAGAATGCTGGTGAAAAAGTATCGTCTGCAGAAAACGGATGTTGCCATCCGCCGGCGAGGAAATAAATGGATGCGATGTAGCTTTCACTTTATTTTTTGGTCCTGTGGCTGATCGCTCGGCTAGCTCTTTCAATTGCCGCTGACAGGTAACCTGGATTTGGGTTTGGAGCGTTGCTTTTGCATCGCAAATGGCCTGCGAGCAACTCATAACTCTGGATTTTCTTTATATTTCCTTCCCAAAAAAGAAGAACCTTGGGCGCATTCTGACTGAAATATCCGGAGCAATGGATCTTAAGAAGTTTATTACGATAGCGAGGTGGCTTATGACAAGAGAATCAATAAGGATTTCAAACCATTTCCATCTCTTCTTTATTATCTTGCTTTGTTTGACGACAGACGCTATGCAGTATATTCGTTATTTTCACAGTGAAATTTTTATCTGGCATCGTCTAAAATGTAAATCTAGATACTCCCCCTTTTCTTTCTTTTTAAGTTATGGACATTCGGCGATGGGATTTATCTTGCATATTTCAAATCGCCAAGCGGCAAGAATAAGTTAATGCTTCATCAGTAATTCAGAATGAAACCAATAACAAATGGTGGAGTCATTTTATACCGTTGCAAATTAAATCAAATGTGTTCAAGAGTTTAGTTCTGGAGCATTTTGCAAAATAGAATTAATAGGATACACCATTATCGTACAGCGGCATGCAGCGAATAATGCAATATTTACGTGCATATCAGTTAATGAGATATTTGTGAAGCGATTTCATATGAATGGATCTCATTATGAAGGGTGTCCTAAAATTAACTCAAGATTTGAATTGGTCACTATTCTTGCAGTACAATGTTAGCAATCCTATTAAACCGTTTGTCAGCTGGTAGTTTAGGGTTAGTAAAAAGGGAGGGTTACATTATAGAACAGCGTATTAACATATAAAAACTTTTTTCCCTTTAAATTGTTATATTTTATTGAGTTTTTAAAGCCCGGAGTATAGAGGTATGTATGGAAAAATACATAGGACAAATGGCCTTCACGATTTTGCTGGCACATACTATTTTGTCGACTAATGTCCTATACATACGACATACTATTTTGTCAACTTTGACCATAACCATTTTCCATAAATGTGTCTGAATATGCAACATTGAATGTTCTTCTTCAATGCGCATCTGCTTGTAAGCTGGTTGATGTAGGCATTTGGTTTCAAATAACCCATGAAACGAAATCCAATGGTATTAAATCACACGACCTATTTTCAAACTGTGGCCTGCAAATTTTCCTTATCTTTGAAATATTGCACATCAATTAAAACATAATGTTCTACTGTGTAATGCTCCATTTTTACTAACTCTAAACTGTCAGCTACCAAATGGCTTTTTTATAAGATTGCAAACACTGTTCTACAGAAAGGGTGGAAAAATTCAAATATTTATATAATTTTGAGACACCCTTTATCTCTTAACAACTCATTAATATTCTTATATAGTCTTCAGAATTTTTTGACGTAAACTTCTTAATAAAG
>JAPMOQ010005854.1:1059588-1164124 GCA_026543055.1 Argiope trifasciata
AACATTTTGGGTTTAATACTCTAATAAAAAAAGCTTAATATGCATTTTGAACAATTTTTTGCCAACCAATTAAAACGAAAGGCAGATCTACAGTAGGTCTACCGTTTCACATATTTAATTCTATATTTGATTCTGATATATTATTTAAAAGATGTGCGCTAAACTTCGTTTCTTGCTTTCTTCGTTTTTGCAATAAACGTGTTCTCTTATTCTCAAAAAGACGGCACAAATTTCCTTTTAGGGATTTAGTTTAAAATTTCACAAAAATTTACGAATTTGTTGATATAACCCCCATATTACTAGCAATTTCATTCCTCAAACTCAAAACATCTTTAGTTAAAATGTTCACAGACTCAAGGAGATCTAAGATGTTGAGATCGCTTAAAATTTAGAATTTTTTGACTAATAAAATATTTTCTCTCTGCGTATTTTACATAAGAGAAAATAATAATCTTAAACTTCTGATTCGAAAAGGTGTTATTTTTAAAATTCTCCTTCAGCCAGATTATTTTATAAAACAGACTTACGGAAAAGGCACTACAAAGTGGTGTGTTGTGGTTTTCTAAGGAACTGCCAGGTTTTAAATACACTGTATTTAATATTCACAAACACATCTACACACAACAAAATTCACAAACACAGCTACTCTACAAAATTCACAAACACTTATTACTACAGATACACATAGAAAATTAGGTTAAAAAACCATAGGGTGGATGGATTCCATCACATCCAGCCGAAAGCAATCGGCGTTAGCGCCTGGGTGGGGGGAAATCGACCTCAGGATGCAGCTCTGCCGATCATCTAGTTGTCTTCTTCAAAACGCCACAAGGGGTCGCTTTCTGCTCAGGAAGATAAAGAGATGCCAAAACTATACAATTATCCTGCTCAATATAGCTTTCGTGAAGCTAAAATAAATAGAATTATAAGAGAAATCATTCTTCTAGTTAGCGCTTTCGTGACTATTTGATATTATATATATGTTCCCAAAAATACTGCAAAATGTGAAAGATTTGAAATGTGGAAATATCCAATTTCGGTATAGTCATTTTAATCCTAGAATAATAATAAATTTCTTAATAAGGACTAATTTAAGCTTTTTTAACTTCCATATTACAAATGGTTTGTGCAAATCAAGTACCAAAAGAGAAAAGAATAAATTAAAAAAATAGCAAACTAAAGAGAAAAAAATATTTTTTGTTCCATAAAGAGAGGCTAGGTTGTCCGATATGATATGGGCATCTTAGCCTCGGTTCTCCCCATCTTGCCGTTTTCTTTTTCTTTTTTTTCTTGGGGGGGAGGGGAGATTACTTAAAGCATTATATGTGGGCCATCTTTGCAAACTACGTTGAATGGCACAAAGAATACTATTGCCAAAAGTATGTTTGCGCAACTATTGTCAACTATATTGGATTAAGTAAAGTATTATGAATGATATATCTGTGCCACTATTGTCAACTACGTTAATTGAGCTCAAAAATAGTATTACTAAGGATATACTTGCGTCGCTATTGCCAACTTATTTAGATCGAGTACAACATTACACCAACGTTATATTCATACCACCAATACCAAATACGTTGACTGACCTTATGTACAGTATTACCAACAATTTTACAAACATGGACTAAAGCATTCCTGTATATCTCTAAGGAAAACTGGTCTACGTTATCATATGTAAAGCATAATAAAAGGAAAAATTTTTGAACTTTGTTCCTATTGTAATTTGAAATTTTAAATGTTTTTGCATTTTATGGGATATGTATTATTATCATACCAATAATAACTTTTTAAAGAAAAGTGGTAGTTTAAACATTATATATCATTTCCTTATTACTTTAAATATCTTTATAAAGTGATCGACAACTTCAGAAAGTTTTAATAAGGAAGAAACCCAAAATGACTTCTACATATTAATTCTGGATATTGAATGTCTGAAGTTCCAAATATAACCTCACTGATTGTTAATGAAGTATGTATATATCCCTTATAAGGTGTTGTTTGAATTAGTTCCAAATCAATTTCTAGTATTGTCCATTACATTTTAATCATTTAACAAGTTTTATTTAATCAGCCAGTTTTAAATTAGAGGATAAATCGTAAATGTGTAATTAAAAACCGCTTGTTTGTTTTTTCTCCACAAAATTGCTTTCGAAGCAATAAATGTTCTAAAGAGGAACGCTAGTTTCCTCTTAAGAAAAGCAAAAGGAACAATCACAAAGTTAAGAACAAAGCCCACGTTTAATAGATTGCCGTTATTTACGATGGTATTAAGAACTTGTTGGTGAAAAGAGTATTAATCATTAAAGCAGTGGCCCTTAGAGAACGATTTCGGTCAAACAACAGCTCGATGATTACCTTTTTACACCTTAACCAATCCTCCAGCCTCCCCATCTCTAGAAGCAGCAGAGGTCGTTAAATTTTACCGCGGATTCACGCCGCAATCACCCCTTCCGCCATGCTCCTTTCTCTTCCTCTTAACGGAATTGTTTATTTTTGAAACCCCCCTTTCTTTTATTTGAAATAGAAAAGATTGAGCTTTTATATCGTTTGGCAAATAAAATGGAAGCCTTTGTTAGAATTCCTTCACGATTCTGTGGGTGATGGCATTCTTTTTCCTTTTTCCTTCCAGGCTTGTCTTTCTGTCATTGTTACATGGGGTGCCTCCCGATAAAAAACAGGAGCGTGTTATACAGCGCGTTTCTACACGTAGTAACTGTAAAATTGATACGTGTTAAAACCTTCAGGAGCTGTTGATGCTTCGACGTGATTCGTCGTTCACAGTAATGGCTGTCATTTTACCGACTATTTTCGCCTTTGGAGTTTCTTCGTGAGATAGTTCTTTTAATCTTCATGTTCTTCTCTCTTTCTGATAGTTTTAAATCTGAGCCGGGGGAAGAATGGTGCTTTTAGTGGATTGTTTTTGACTTGATATATGTTGCGATTTTTCGTAGACTCTGGAGATAGAATTGCTCAGACTAAGATGGTACTATAAAGAATGTGGATGGATTTCCAGTATTTGATTTTTTTTTATCTTCAACTTGCTTATATATATATATTTCAAATCTCTAAAATTATAACATTGCTAATTGATGTGTAATATGACAAAATAAAGTCGATCACTCGTGTTATGATTGATTATTTATATCTGAAAGTACTAAAAAGCCTCAAACGTTCTTTCAACGAAACCACAAGAGGTTCCTGAGAAGCCAATGTATCTCTGCGAAATTTCCCCCTCACTTTCGTTAAGTTGATTTACTAAGTAACTTTTGATCGTGAAAAATGCTCACCTATATAGATTTGAGAAGAGGAGAATTTTTCGGTGGATAAAAGTTCTTAGAAAAACTACCCAATTATTGGAAATAGTAAATAGCTATTCTGATATATAACTAAGTAACTATCATACAAATATTCATAGAAATGGAATAAAATTTTAGTTCAAGATATTGTGAAGTATAAAGGTTTTTCATGTTTCAAGAATTACATGAAAAGCAATAGTTAAGCCCTTGCAATTTACAGAGACAAAATTTCAAATGGCAACACCAACATTTTTTGTATTGGTATGTGGTTTTCCAAACAAAAATAGCGTCCTGTTTGTTATATGAGACCTTAACCATCAACTCGTCATAAAGAGCGGAATAAAAGTTTGGTTCAAGTTATTTTGATGCATGCTCTCAAGAATCATACGAAAAACCACAGTTGAACATTAACTCTTGTGGGTTTATGGTGACAAAATTTCAATGTTTTTAAACAGCAACACCAATTTTTTTTAAATTAAGAAGTGCTTTTAATACCAAAAACAATAAGTAGCTTTGGAACTGTAATTGTTGCACGAAAATCAGAGGTAGACACATTAGGGAGAAAATAGTAAAAAGAAAAAAAAACAACTAATAACCACAAAAATGTAACAGAAAGCAAAACATTTTATTGTGTCTCACAAATTTTCTGCTTGGCCTACTTCAACAATTATGATACTTTGCATGCGGCAAATGGTGCCTGAAACCAAATCACATGCCACGCCGAGAGGAATCTGTAAAATTTCACGTCTCTAGGCACACCACAATTTACTGGCATAAAATAACAAATTAACATTTAATTGAATTTTAAATAAATCAATACAAAAGTCACATAATAAAATTTAAACGAAATATTAGATATTTAGTAACTAAATTATTTCTAAAAATGAATACCAGTCTTTAGCGTGATTACAACACAGTTTGGTTTTATCAAAATATAAATTAAATTACCAGCGAAATAATCGCATCACATTATTTATTTAGATATATTTTAACTTCCATTATCACCAAATTTGTTCATGCCTTTTAAAATTTGTTAGAAACTACATCATCCTCAATCTTTTATACATCTTAAAAATATCACTGGCAATTAAATAAAATAAAAACCGCTTTGTAAGGTAAAAGAGTGAAAAAAATGCTTGATCTCTAATTAGGCAGCTTAAAAATTCCCGATTAGAAATCATTCTGCTTCTCAAAGAAAATTCCAGACGATTCATAATTAATAATTACCGATTAATGATGAGCATCGCTATATTTCGGTGAGTGGCAACAGGAGGGAAAAAAACGATAGTTTTCAAAGCCACACAGAATGTTCTAATTAGTATGAATTTTTAATCACGAGAGAGTTGAGAAAAAATTTTAACGTCTCTATTCTCTGGTGTTTGTTGAAACAAGTTGCTGTTAAAGACTCCAATTAGTGAGATATTCTTATACAACAAAGAATAATTAGAAGGGATAAAATGTATTTTTAATCACCTTTCTTGGAATTATGTTTTTCAACGCCTGTCTCTGGACGTGTGTGACACCATTTTGTTGCCCGAGGCATGTTTGATAAAAGATTAGAGATCTGAAGAAAGAGATGGTACCGCGCTCTTTTATCTTTCAGAAAAACGAATGCAAACGGTATGAATAGCATTTTGATTTACATTTTGATGTTTGTTTTATTAAGATTTCGTTTGGAATTATTTGCTGCAGAATATATAACGGGCAGTCAAATGAAAGCGTGACAGATGGAAATAAAGTAAACAAGCAATTTTTTTAAGTGATTGTCTATTAATAAATTTATCCCACTGTAAGACAAAATGGTCAATACCTTCTTGAAAAAAAGTTTGCGGTTGCCTACGGAGACATGATTGTTTCAAGGTGTGCCTTCCGTCCTCAGAATATGGCATTTGGGCTTACACTTTCAGTTACAAAGCTTCAAAAATAAGATGGGGAATTTTATGAGTGTATGACAAAGCATATCTTCCTTCAGAACTTCAAATATATGGAAATGTTAAGGAGAGATACCTGGATTGTATGAAGTATATAAAAGGTATTTTCCTATAGCGTTTATGTCACCAAACTTATATACATTTGTCTTGGTTATTCCTAAATCGCAGTACATATTCGGGCATGAGTTTCATTCCCTGATACTCTTTCATCAGCCAAAAAGCACACTACAACACGTTGTTCCCCTATCTTGATCTCCATAGTGATGTTGAACACACACAACACTCAGTAACTTCATTTCAAGCCCGTCTAATAGACAAATGACTTGGCGGTGAGCGTAGAGTTCACTCTTATTTATTCCCACCGAAGATACTTTTTTTTAATCACGAACATTCCTACTTTACCAACTTCTGCGGCATATTCATTACATAGTCTGACTCGTTTTCATTTGACTGTCCCTTATATTATTTTTTGGTATATGAAATGTACAGAAAATGTACGAAGTGTTCATGATTGTATAACGATTCTAACTCGGGATTTTGATAAATGTTCATGCTTCAGACTTCCCTAAATTAAAAAAAAATAGGGTTTACAAATATTGTTTGGCAACAGACTCTAAAACCCTCCGCACTTATGCGCATGTGTTAGAATAGATTTAATTTGTCAAAATTGAGTAAGAAGAAAAATAATAGGAAGGGATATTTATATTTGACTATAAAATAAACTCGGATTATTTTCAGACCGAATTAAAATAATATTGTCAGAAACGACGCAATATTCACATACAAATGTGAAAAAAATTAGACAAAAAAAGTATCTCATAGGGCGAAAATCAAGGTCAAAGAATGATAAAGAATTTTGTAAATGTGCTCATCTGTCAGCGCCTCTACTCTTAATGAAATAAAATCGTCGAAAAGTCGTAATTTTAGAATATTGAAACTAACAGTATCTATCTATGAACTGCGTAACTTAGAAGTGCTCTGAAATTTAGTAATTAAATTTGGTAAGTGGTCCTTATCCTGAATTTTATTTCTATAAATTTTCGATTGAAATCTGTTAGAGAGTTGATTGTCTGTCTGTGTGTCTCAATGCAAATTTGATATTTTCTTGATAATTTGGGGAATTCAAATTTCACAATTCTTATTATTTAAAATACTCGACTTGTTGTATTTAAAATTTTCTAAAGATTTTAACTATAGCTTCAGGAAAATTCATCTCACAATCATCGTCATAAAGCTATATTATTTTTGGATTGAATGGTGACTGGCATTTAATTAAGTAGTTGAGTTTTCTAATCAATTACATTTCTTTTCTTTTCTACTATTTTGATTAAGCAGACTAGATATTTCCTGACAGGTACTATCTTAAAAAGGGAAACACAGATGTTTCGATCAAAAAATATTATTATCTAAATTGGAACGCAAAATTAAGTAAAAGAAATAAGTATTACCCTCATTGTTCAAAATCTTAAGTGAAATGAATAAATGAAAAGTGAAAAGGATCCAAAACGTTGGCTCGCCAATATGTAGCAAGAAGTAGTTAATGTATTGGGTCGTTCGGAAAGTCATTTCGTATTTTTGTGTCAAAATGAAAAGAAATTTTCGTTTAATGAATAAATTATTTATTAAATTATAAAATTGCCATTCTGGTCTAATACCTTTTGCCATATTTTTGGTAGTAACATGATTACACGCTCATAAAAGTTTTGGTCTTTGCTGTAAAAAAAAAACTGATCGAGGTGGTTTTTGGCCTCCTCATTTGAAGGAAAAATTTTGCAAATCAGTTCTGGTACTGATGTACTGTTAACACATCTTCTCCACACATATTGGCTAATTTATTTCTGGCTTGAACAGCATTTTTACCTTTTATAGCAAAAAAGAAAAAAAATGACGAAAATGCTGTTTATTGCTCTCCATATTTAAAAGGGCACCATCCAAAAACTACTGCGAAGAATCAGCTGCACTTTTTCACACTCAAGCCTTGCTATATCAGCTCCTAAAACATAAAAGGATTTTGCGGTTTAAGTATGAAATTGGGTGCGAAAAATGCAATTAAATCCTTTGTCAGGAAAAAACGAAATTACTTTCCGAATAACCTAATACAACATTGTGCATTTGTAGAAAGAAGTTGAATGAATGAAAGGGAAAGGAAAACGATCCAAGATGTTTTGATAACTCTCATTTAATTCGAAAAACACATTTTTGAAAAAAATATCCATCTGTTTGTCTGTGACAAAAATAACTCAAAACTCCTTTGAGCTAAACAGTAAAAATGTTTGCTGTTTTCTATCAAATTTTGATCAAAATAAAGTCAGAGAAAGCTGTCTTCTAGCTGTGGGAATCAAATTCAATCTGATCACTACAAACGAAGACAGTTAAATTTAAAAAAATCAGTACATAGATTCAACACTTATGGTGTAAATATCTATGGAATTTTAATCCAAATCTAACGCTTGATCATCTATCAATCTATATATTTAGGAGCATATAAACGCGACATTCCAAAAACGTAATGACTTAAATATAGGAAATTTGGTATATTATTTTGCAGCTATAAGTATAACTTTGAATTAAATTTTTCTTTCGGTCCACAGAGAAAAATTTGTCTGAAACAAAATTTTGATTTTTGGATATTATTAACAGCATATCAAAAAGTAATTGAAAAAAAACTCGCCAAAAATAATTTGATAGATTCTGTATAATACTAAATCCATGTCAAAAGTTAGTATTTCATAATTGCTGTATCGATAAAGCCGTTCAAAGCAGTCTCTGGCGGAACACCTTAATATAGAGTTAGCGAGAGTTGTGACAAACCACCCCGCTGGTTTAGCTTGCGAGGATAATCCCGAATGTGCTTTACAATCCCCTTACTGTACAATATTGCGCACTTATTAAAAATAAAATGTACAAAATTAAAACCATATTACATTCTGTATATGTAGGAACTATTTAAGAGGGATATTTCATAGTATAATACTGTGCTATCTCAAACATGTTATCATAAAAATTCCTCTAAGCTAACTATTGGTAATAAATAACATTGAAACATCCTTTGACACTACTATTTATCAAATTTACAAATTTCATTCAGTTCAATAAAAAAAATTTTGTTCAGAAATATTAGTCCTACCTTTTCAGGTAGCAATCAATGTAATAAGAGCTTCTAAGATCTATGTTGCAGTCCTTGGCATTGTATTATCTTCATGCTCTATAAGATTCTGACTGTCATCTGAAATAAAATATAGCTTTTCAATTATTCCGAGCTATAAATCTTTCATCAATTCGTTCTTGTCACTTCATGGCAGTGGTTTATCAATCTGAATGGAAGAAGAGGAGACATTTTAAAAATTTCTCCCTCTCTCCTTAAATTGTTAGCAAACTATTTAAAAAAATAATCGAATATATATTTTTTTTCCTTAAATGATCCTCGCTCTGACGTTATCGCGAGAGATCATTAAACATTCATGTCACTTCCGAAGATCGTTTTCTATTTATAATTAGGAAAATTCCTGGCCGAAAAAATTCTCCAACGTTCCCTGCCACATCACATCAAATGAGGGTATAGAAAAAGGGGTAGGGTATAAAAAGTGCAAAAAAAGAAAGATAGAAAGAAAGAAATAATAAAAAAGAATTACCTTCTCTTAAAATAAATTAAAGAACGTCGCGGGCACGAGATTATAAAAAAAGAGAGGGAGAGGGTGGAGGGGTCTATGAGACAGTTTCGCAATCACCGATAAAGTTCCCAATTTGAATAGCACGGTAAATATTTAACGAAGTGTTATTCGAAATGTGAAATTCTTTCCGCCATTTTTTTTATTTGTGGCGGACGATAATGTATTCAAAGAGCGTCACACTTCTACTCACTCCCCCCTGCCTTTTCGAAGCTTCGACAAAAAAAATTTTTTATTCTCGCCCCCTCTCTCTTTGGCTGCGTGGCAACTGCAAGAATTCTGACTTGGCAAAAAGTGCAGCGCCAAAAAAGTAAAAGTTGCAGTTCGGGGGAAGTGAATTATACCCACCATGAAAAGCGCACTTCCCTTGAAATACGAAGTCTTTTAGTAAAACTTTTTTCGATCTTTTTTTGCCCTTAAAAAATTTAAGTAGACTTAGAGATCTTTTTTTTTTCTCTCTTCTTCTGCCCTATTGAAAAGAATGGAGGAGAACGCAAAATACCGGCATGCCATTTGAGCGTGTGTGTGTGTATTAAAGTTCGCTTTTTTTTATCATCCTTACCAGCTGCTATCGTTTCGTGTAGCAGCTTTAGTGATTGCAGCTGCAATGCATGATTTTTATATCCAATTTACCTCTCTAATGAGGTATCAACAAAGTAGCTTATGGTATTTATTTTTTATGCTAAGAGCCGGAATTGAATAATAAAAAAAGAACAGAAAAAGTGAGCCGTTAGAGTTGAAAATATTTTTATGTGGTTCTTTATACGGGGGAGAAAGAGACGGATTATGTGGGGGGAAGAAGTTGTGTAGAGGATTTTTTTTTCCGCTAACTTTGAATTTATAAAGCAGTGCGCGTATCTAACTGAAGCGTGGTTTTCGAAATATAGAATGTCGGAAGTTCCGAAGATGGGCTTAGAATAGTTAATTTCCCTTGTTACTGAAGTTTAACAAGTGAAGAAACTTTATCTGAAGTTTTTATGAAATTCATCGGAAACGATTTTTTTTCGTGCATTGCTATTATAAAAAGTTTTAAATGACCGAATCAAGGAGAAAAGACGTTAAAGATATCACTGTCTGGCAGGAAAATCGTTGAATATTGTGCATTTTAAACTATCAAGAGATTCCGCAAAAAATATTTCATGTTTATGAAAAATATTTGTGTTCTAGTTACATTGTAATATAGTTTTTTTTTTCAATGCAAAGAGCCGGTGTCCTGGCCTAGGGATAGACCTTCTTCCCGATGATCTGTGTGTTCCAAGTTCGATTCCTGGATCAAGCATGGTTGTTCTCAACCCTGTGTGTTCCATCAGCAGGGCCGTAGGGGTGGAAGAATTGGGCGCTTGGGAAGGGGGATGCCAAAATTTATAATATTTAAAGTTTTTAATTTAATTTTACTGAAATAAATGCTTTTAATTATTCGCTGGCAATTTTGCACATTTTATATTTTCTAAGCTTTAAAATGAAATTTTATTTTACTTTTGTTTCCGTTTCTGCGGGTTGTTTTCGTTTGTGTAAAACACAATTTGATTGCATGTATGAAAAATAAAAAGACGTTTCGTGTGGAGTTCGCGCTACTACACGGAACGTGTTAAAAATCTAAGAATCTGTTACATATAGCAACAGGAGTTGGGAATGTGTTATATCCGCATATATTTATCCTATATGAGCTGTGAAGCTGTTGAGGCACAACAACATTGTTTACGTTACATTTTTTGCAATGATAATATATAAATATTGTTTAATGTGGTAACCAAAAGTCATTAATCAAAATTATTATTGTATTCTCAACTTAAATATATTGTCGTCACTTTTAGAGCCATTTTTTCTTTGTTTTCTGGGTTTAATAGTATTCTTTTATTGGTATTTTTACATGTAATAAGACAACTCAGCTATGGGCTCTCTAGATATTCTTAAATATCTGTCCGTTGTGAAAAATGTTATTACGATTGCTACTTGCAAATTTATTCAATCTTTTTATTTTAGGTTTAGTTACACTTAATGAGGTAAAACAGATACCTATTGCAGGCTCTTGTTTACCATGTTAGCCCCAAAAGAAGCAATGTAAGAATTAATATTCCGTAATCTGATACCGTGACAGATTATGGAATGCTGATTCTTACTTTCGAGGGTGATACCGCCACTGTGCGTGTGTGCTCTTAAATTAACGAGGACTATTCTTATTTTTAATCATATAAGTATTCGCTGCAAATAAAATGTGTACATTCTGTGAAATACTTCGCAAGCAAAGTACTGTTATTAATTGTTTTTTTATAACTGCTCCAAAAAATAGAAATATTACTTAAAGGTGAGTTAACAATCTTAATATATTGATGTTTAATATATTATTATTTTTCATAGCTGTAAAGATTCATAAAAAAACAATTCATTAAGAAAAATTTTTATCTTCCAAATTAACAAAACAATTCAAAAATCAACGTTTTATTCTTTTCTACTCTATAAAATCAATCGGTCGACGACACTTCTGGACAGGGTCAGTTTAAATTCATAAATGGACATTTAAAATCGTTAGAACTAATTTATTAGTAAATTATGCAGTTAAAATTACAGTTAATTTCTTCGGAGTAGTGTAGTAATAATTTCAGGTCCCTCTATATATCCTGCTATGCTCATTCTCTAAATTCAGTTGCAAATGATGGACTTTAAATTTCCTTCGAAACAGTTAATTTCTTCGTAGTGCAGGACTCACAACTACTTCTTTCATCAGTTAAACGTTAGTCTATTTTGCGACAGTTTGTTGAATATCTAACTTTAAAGCCATTCTCCAACACCAGATGAGAAAAGAGAATTCAAGCTTTAAGACCGTTGAAAAACGATTTGAAGTTAATTTTGAGAGCGTTAATAAATATTCAAGAAGGTCAAAAAAGAAGCGACATGAAATCAAGAACTCAAGCAAAAAATTGGTTTAAGTTTCCTCGTTTAAATTCATTTGTTCCATTAACATTTGACATGATATTTTAAATTTAGTATATTTTAATTTAAATGTGGTAAATAAAATAATGCAAAATTCTAAATGTGATTTACAAAATCTTTGATCAGAACTAAATAATCTCAGATCAGATGAAGCGTATGAACATGCAATTGTCAGTACAAGTATCGTTGTAAGTAGAAACATATTTAAGGAGAAACTATTGCAACATGACCAAACCGGTGAACTAATCAACAATCCAAGACAAAAATTTAAGGTTGAGTTTTACAATATAATATTAGACACTGCTATTTCTTCAATACTGAAAGATTCTGTCTAGTACACTTTACACCTAATTTTAAAAATTGGAGTGATAATGATATTTTAAAACATTCTTAAAAATGAGAGCAAAAATTATTGGATACCAAAATTGTTAAGGAAAAGGACACGGATGTGTTAAATTTATTCGAAAAAATAAATCTTTGCGATGATTTACCAAAGAGGATCTATCACCTATTTATGTTTTAAATTATATTTATAAAAAAACAATTTTACCGATATATTTCTAAATATTCAATAGCTTTACGGATTTTTTAACCCTTCCAGTTTCGGTGACTACTGGAGAATGAAGTTTTTCAAAACTTAAAATTGTAAAAAACTACATGCATATTCTATGACGCAGGAGAGAGTATCGAACTTGTCAATTATATCTATACAGAGTGAAATTTTGGATAAATTAAATATAAAATAATTGATATGAGCGTTTGTAGCTGCTAAAACTAGGAGAATCAATATTTGAATATATTTTCTAAGTTTTATTTTTTACTTAAAAATGTTTTCTCATTTTTTTTAAATTTATAAAACAAGAAGAAACAATAAGACAAACGTCTTTTAATATTATAATTTTAAAGCTTTTTTAGTTCGAAAGTCGAATTTTGAATAAATACTATAAAAGAGTTTTTCACATATAATTTTATGCACTTTACAAGAGTGTACTTTTGAAATGAATTTTTAAATATTCGGGGATGGAGTTTAAGGTTGAAAACTACTTCAATATGCCCCCTGAATTTATCGCCAATATATTTGTCAAATAAGCAAGAGCAGTACTTCCCTTAGCAACTCTAATCAAAAAGTTTCAATTTGAACAAGGGTGCCTAATACCCACACGGCGATCCTGTCTATCTGTGAGATGTATGAAAGAGCCCTCCCCCCAATAAAAAGGGGTTGTGCAAGCGAGTGTGTGAGTGTCATCTTCATATGAGCCAGAAATCAGACTTCTGCCCTTGGGTGCTCAGGGACCTTTACCCTCAGAAGCTACTGCACAAACTCGGCTTCAATCGTTTGTCTATGACAAATGCCATAAGTAACAACTACACAATAAAAGGTTTATTATACAAAAACTTTGAAGTTATTGGTCATTAATTGCAGGAAAAAGAAAACTTTACACATCCAGTATAAAATCAATGTATTAAACAAAATGTTCTGGATAGAATATAGCTATAGAACTTTCTCATATTTTCATAATTTAAGTCATTTCTACTGCAACGATTTAACGCTTCGAAGCATCCTTTTAAATAATCACCTTAAAATTCACCCTAATTTGATGTCTAAACGGGAAATCTTAAAGACACCAACAGAATGGCATCTCCAAAACTTTTCTTTTTTTTTTCTAATAATGATTTTATTCCCTTGCATTTGCATAACATTATTTGCATTAGTTGCTTGGTTTGAATCCATGCTTAAGGATAATTCTTGAAACAGTTTTCAAGTCAAATTTATAATTCCTATATTTTTTATTCCATTTTTGCATTTAAATTTGATATTTAATTCTAATTTAATTATTTGTATTGATTAATAATGCAAATTAATTTCATGGTATTGGAGAGCAACATTAAAGAATTACAGATCTTTTGGTTTCTAATATAATCCATTAAGTAAGTTTGTCAATTAATCTCTGGAATGCAGGGTTAATATGTAAGTATCCAAAAATCGAATATACATTCATGCATTCTTTTTCTAGCTGACTGAAACTAAGATTTGAAAAAAAAATTACCATTGCAATAACAAGATTACATACCGAACTTTAGTTGTTAATCATTGCGCTTACATGCATGTGAAAATGTAAACCAACAGGTGGTGTTCAAGCATTCAGCATATTTGTCTCAAAATTTAATAAGCATCGACTTTTACATGCTTAAAATATTTTTAAAAAATTATCTATCAAACTCTGCGTGGTCTGGTTATTATGTTCACTTTTATACGCACAACTGTGCACACCGATTTAAGCAGTAAGGAATTTGTGCAAAATTAGACAAAAATCTAAACATTTGGTAAGTCCGTTACCCAAATTAATTTCTAAACTTACTACAACTTGTACTGTTAACTATTAAAATTTTATTTATTTACTTAACATTTTCGTTTGTTAGCCTTAGAAACATTTTTTGTAACATAATATGACGTAAACTAATTTAAGACATTTTCAAATATTAATGAAAAATAGCAGTTCATTCTGGTTATATATATTTAATTAATGCAGAACAGTTTTCTCAACTCTGGATAGCTTACAGAAAAAAGAAATATATTAACAAAAACTTCCGAATTAAATGCATGAATCAAGTTATTTTGATTGATATTTTAATGAGGTACTTTTTAGATTCAACTTGAATTACATTCTGACGAGAATGGGGAGAAAATTGACAATCCACATGGTACAAAATGGGTACTGAGCAATCGTGATTATTTGTTGGCCCCAGTTAAACCAGGTGCCAAGGTAATGTCAAATCACTGTTATCTTGGCGACAATCACCATGAGCTTTCAAATGAATTCAAAATCAACGAAATCGGTCAAGCATTATCTAAATTTCGTCTTAGTAAAATAATATTTTTAATATTTCTCCCGAAAGAGGGGAGTAGCGGTGAACAAGGGAGAATTAATGACGTATCTAGGGGACCATAATGAAATGAAATAAAAATTCATATGAAATAAAAATTAGCATAATCGGTTACTGTGGTTTTACATGGGTGACTCAGTCGAGGCTATTTTCATAAAGAATATGCAGAGAAATAGAGAGATTCTTCTCTTCTTCTCTAGTTTTGAGAAGAGAAGAATCTCTCTATTTCTCTGCGCATTCTTTATGAAGATAGCCTCGACTGAGTCACCCATGTAAAACCACAGTAACCGATTATGCTAATTTTGCAATTAATATTTTGTAACTGATTATTCTAATTATACCAGGACGAAAGGCAGAATTTATATAGTGATAGGATCAGATGACTCTTTCGAAGTTTCCCCATTTAAAGTGTTCGGTGAAGTTATGTTTTTGGCATTTCTTTAAGAACTAGGGGGGGGGGGGTTCGGTTTGGAAAATATAATATTTATTGAAATCATAAATTATCATATGAAATAACCAGCGATAATGATAACCTCAAAACTTTCTTGCATATTCCTTAATAAACTTTACATGCTAGAGAAAGCCATGCATGACACTGACGCACAATAATTACGAAATATTTTTTGGCGTGATTTTGGCATTTTTACTGGATCCGTCTTGTAATCCTTGGCGGGTTTATTTGGCGATTAATCCCTGGCCTGACGTCAATAGCATCGAATTTGCGCTTTAGACACGTTTGTCGTAAACTACTGGAATGATTATTTGACTCAAAATTGAACTTATTGTCATAAACTCTCATACAAAGGTTTATCAATTTAATTAGCTGTATTTTTTTAACTATCGCATTTACATGTTCCTGAAAATTCAGACCTAAAGACATTGAATTCATTATTGGATTTGAATCCCACTTTGGTTTAGTTTCTACACTTTCAATTTTTATTATGCGTGTCGAATTTTATTTTCCTCCGTTCTGTAGTTATCGTGTCAAGTTAATTCAGGATTTTATTCTAATACCTATACAGACTGACTTCTATATTATTTTTGCAACAATTTTAACATAAAGAACGTATACCAGATTCATACGTCTATCACAAAATGTTTTTAATTTATCTTCATCTAAATTCCTGAAAGACAGATGGACGTTTTCCAAAAATGTGCTTCTCAAACTGAAAAATCTCTAGAACATGGAGATTCTTCATAATATCAAGTTCATATTCTTTGATAATTAATATACTTTCTCCGACTACATATACGAAAAAGTAAAAATTGTTGAGATATGACCAGCGGGTATGGAAGTTAAGACTTCTTAGTTTTGCCAGTTCTTGTAATTACATAGATTGTGTACAAAACGTTAAAAACGTTTCTCTTTTATTGATATTAAAGTGAATACAAATAACGTTTTCTTTTCTTTAAGAAATTAATTATACTTTCTTCCATCAATCATGCAATTATCTTAATCCAGTTTTTTTTTTCCAATTAATGCTGGCGTCTTAGCATAGAGGTAGCGCGTCTTCACCACTGTGATCTGTATGCGATTCCTGGTTCGAGCATGGTTGTTATTTACCCTGTGTTCTGTCTGTGAGATAAGTGAACAAGTCCTCCCTCCCCCTGTAAAAAGGGATTTTTCAAGCGAGTGTCATCTTCATATGAGATATATGTCAGATTTCTACACTCTGGTGTCCATGGATCTTTACCCTAGGGAGCTATTGCACCCATTACCCCCCCGATCTCTTGTACTTGCTTTGAATTGGAGTTCAGTCCAAGGGGGGGGATATGCAACAACAACATTTCCAATTAATCCGTTTTATTTTTAATTCATCACTCCATTTAATGACTATAAAAAGTCAGATGTATCTGCCTTTCCTTTTAATATCGTGTTACTTTTCGTGCTTCATTATTATGTCACAGGGTTCTAAAATGCCAAAAAAGGCCACTCCGTTGCATCTCTTTGATACGAAATGGAGTGCGAACTTCGCACACCCTAGTAATTCCGATGGAAAAGAATAAAAGTTGAAATGCAGAAGAGAAGTAGGCTCTCTCAACTGGCCCATAAATCTCCGCAAGTGACATTCGGGCAGCCAAATCTGAGTCCGTTAAAAGAGTGGTTTGTCAGGAAAGAGCTGTCCGCAGTGATGAATTGCCTCCGGTACTATCCTTTCTATTATTGCGTTTTGCTCCTCTTTTTACTCCTCCTCTTCTTTTTTTTTAAATTCTTTTATACTCTTGTATAGAAGAAAATATATCTCCAATTGGAGAAGTTAACTCGTTTCGGTTTTTATTATTCTGTGTCTAACTTTTGGTAAACAAGTCGATGGCTTTGGCGATGGCTATATGCAATTGAAAACTGAAAATGGACGAAATTGGAAATTTTATAAGAGGCAAATAAATAAGTTTAACTGCAATTTGGACGCTTACTGTGTTTTACAAACAAGTGGTTTAAAATGGAGCATAAAATGATGATAGTCAAGCTGGTTGTTGTTGTTGCCGTTTTCTACGGTTTTAGTTTTTAGTTTTAGTTATATTAACGTCCCGTTTAAAGCAACACGAGGGCTATTTTGGGACGGACCTCGTAATTTTGAACCACGGTCAGATGACGAGGACGACACCTGAACTGGCACCCCCCTCTTAATCCACACCACTCCAGCGGGAGGACATTTGGCCTGACAGATTTTACGTGCAACAGACCCCCTCACACGACGGTTCTTCGATGGAATCGAGTCTCTAACCTGAAACCCTCCGGTTCCAAAGCCGTGACTTTACCACCGGGCCAGCGCGGCCCTACCGTTTTCTACGGATAATAAAAAATTCAAATTTGTCCAAAATGTCACGTTGGTAACCTGTAGCAAACAACATCTAAACGAAAGTTGTGTTTTTTGTTTATTTTCATCGTCCTAGGTCACCAATGATGCTATTGGCGATAGGTAGGATCGAGCTCGGGACCTTACGGACGGTAGCCAGATGACATGACCACAAGACTAAAAGTGATCACTCAGTCTTGAGGATGTTATCTGGCTTACCACTACAAACCATGACATTTAATTTCATTGTATAGATCATTCATCTCTATACTTATATCACAAGTGGCAATTATCAATGCAATATCCACCTAATTAGAGCTAGGTTTATTAGAATTGAGATACCGGAGAATATTGATAATTATATAATATTATTTACTCCATCAATAATTTAATTTTATCTCGCTTTAGCTCAAGAAAGTGCTGAAAAACTGACATTTATAATGCTTTTCATTTTCAGCAAAATGTATCTAAAAATTCTTCAATTTGCAATGGACCGTCTTCTCAAAGGCATTCCAGTCTAAAGGAAGATATACTAATTTGTGTCTTAAAAATATTAAATAGTTCATGTTTTGTGCGTATAAATCTGGTGCTTATTAACTTTTCTTCATAACATATAACTGTTTCTTTAAATTAATTATTTTCCTGAGAATGTTGGTTATAATATTTAATATCAATTAAATTGTACATGTATATTTTCTTGTCCATCATTCTACAAATTTTGCACTGAAGATATGTTTTTAATTGCCTTTTGCACCTTTTTTTCATTTATAAATGAATGTTTCTGACGGTGAATAGTCCCAAGACATTATAGCTTTTTAAAAATATAAATGTTTTATACATTTATTTTTAAATCTTGCACTTTTGTAGCTTCATTTTCGTAAATTAAAGTCTTCTATCTTGTAAACTACAGAGATATTAAATAAAATCCATTAATTTTCAGGAATGAAAAAACACTATTAGATAGTTGATAAAACAATGAAAAACATTTGGCCTTCAGAACAATAATGTAATTTATTGTTACAAAAAGATCTCTTTTTACGAAATATACCATAAGTAATGAAAAGCTCATGTTAATTTTAAATGATAAAATTTTAAATGAAAAAATTCATTTCTGTGCAATAATATTTTAAAAATTATCGCAAAAAAAAACTGCCATGTTCAATTTAATTTTTAATAAATTTTAATTAAAATTTCAAAACAAAAAGATGTATCCGAGTTACATATTTTCACTTCTCACTAGATGTGTGTACACCAAATTTGGTAGATTTCTCGAACCTGTCTCGAAAGCAGACCGCCAACATATATTATTATTAATTAAATATTGATGACTTCTGATTTTCTTCCTTTAAAATTTATATGGTATCGCGGGGGAATCAAATTTTTTCGCCCTTCAAAAACATATCTGAGAAAGCTCAAATCAGTTAACTGACCGTTTCACTTTTCTACAGATATCATACTCGATGAATAATTTTGTTTTGAGAGAAAGAAAAAAATTGGAATCTGTCCAAGAATTGTTGAAAAGAAAACAATTCTTTTTATCCAAGAAAAGGAAAGACCCGTATTCTTCTAGAACAGAGATGGGCAAACTTTTTCGATCGCGGGCCAAAAATCGAAAAAATAAAATTTGGCGGGCCAAGATGAATTTTTCTAAAATTTTAAAAACAATATACAAGTATTACAATTTAATATATTAATGAGATGAATGAAATTGCGATTTCATTTTTAAAAGTTCCTTATATTGAGGTTCGAAGTGAGATGTACTGATTCTAAGGAACGAGGCTAAATGCTCATCTGTCAGTCTACTTCTGAAATAATTATTTCTAAGGTTCATAGTTGAAAACACTTGTTCACATATATAAGATGAAGCAAACATAGCACTAATTTTCTGGGCATGAGATATTAAATTTGGGAAACTTACTTTCGATAATGATTTGTAAAACTCTAACTTTGGCATATTTAGAAACAATTGCTTGAGATGATTGTTATAATGTTATGAGCTTAAAATGCGCAATCTGCAACATGTGAGGTCTAATTCACCTATATTGAATTCCCATATGTCTGCTTCACAAGAAAAAGATAACAATCCAATCTACAGCTATAACTAACAAATAACTTCTGCTTTTAACACTTTACCGATTGAAAACTGCCTGTGTTTGCTATTTCCTTCGATTTATGTTTTGTAGAAAAAAAAATAGAGAATATAAATAGATTACCAGCTCTTTGAAAAAAAGGAAGAAAAAATATAATATTAAAACAAAGTAGAAAAGGAGATGGATATATAATATATGAATATTTCTTTTAATTTTTCTCTGACCGGCAAATTAAAATTCTATCCGCGGGCTGGATAAAGCATTCCGGCGGGCCGGAGTTGGCCCGCGGGCCGGAGTTTGCCCATCCCTGTTCTAGAAAATTCCATTGGAAACAGGATTTTGATAAATGGATTATTTTATTTATAATCCATTGAATATTAGATTAATCTGATCATAGCGGCTTTTTTTAGCGTTCCAACTAAATTGCTGTTTGTTAACATCTAAAGATAGATCTAAAAAAGCAAAATATCATTAAAACAAAACACTAGGTTACAAAAATTAAGATACAACTTTACTACTTAATACTAGTTAAAATAATAGAGTGCATGCACCACGAGCAGCAAAAGAAAACATGCTAATTTTAAGATGAAATATATTGCGATATATACAACTATTCAATCGAAGTCAGAAAATCGAATATGCATTTTTCAGTAATTGTATATTAACCTCAAGTCGGTGATACATCATAAACCTTAATCTATACTTATAATAAAGCTCAATGTGTGTGTGTGTGTGTGTGTGTTGGCGCTCTACAGGCCAGGCCGTTAGACCTACAGCTACCAAATTTGGTACATGTATACCTTGGAGGTCGGGAATGTGCACCTCGGAGCCCTTTTTTCGAATTTTTAATTAGAATTTGAATTAATTAAAATTTAAGCGAAATTTCGACGTTTTTCCGTTATAACTTCCGAAAATATGATCGCGCAAACATGATTTTTACATCAATTTAAAGATTAAAAAATTAGCCTTCTAATGGTATCAGTGTTTTAATGTATAACTTAAGCTTCTATTTTTAACGAATTTTTAAAGAAATATTTTGACCATGTTTTTTAGCACGTGACTAGATAAAATAAAAGTATGCCGGAAGTTCAAATAAAAAAAAATTATCATCGCAAATAAATCGAAAGCAATACAACTTTCAGCACGTGACTGGATAAAATAAAAGAAACATAAAATGTGATATTTTCTTTAAAAAATAAATGCAAAGCAAAGGTTTCTACAATCGTTTGCAATATCTATACCATTAACTCAATAAATCTTTTTTATTTACGATAAACCTTATTGAATTTAGACAGGATATGCATTGAAATCCCGACTTAATGGCATATTTATGTAATCGTTTGCAATATCTGTATCATTAATTTAATACTTTTTTTTCCCTCTCTCGCTTTCTTTAAAAAACACATTTAATATTTTGGCAACATCATCGAAATTTTTTTTTAATATTTTGGAAGCATACCGATGGTTAAAACTGACTGATTTATAAAATTAAAGAATATTATTAGGAAAAGGTGTACTTTTAGAACTTTCCGTCCATCACCTTAAAGAAATTATTAATTTCAGGTCAATCAATGCCCGGAATTACTTCAAGGCTAATGAATATGTGATTTAATTGAAAATTTTGGAACGCTTTACACATGGCGAACCAGCTGGTCGCCAAAGGCGGCTAGTATGTAATAAGCGTAAATTTAAATTTTTGTTATTATCTTTGCCTTATTATTAGAATACTTATTTTACTTTCCCAGTTTATATCTTGATTCAGTTAAACTTTTGCCCTTTTTTCGAATTTTTAATCAGAATTTGAATTAATTAAAATTTAAGCGAAATTTCGATGATTTTCCGCTATAACTTCCGAAAATATTATCGCGCAAACATGATTTTTACATCAATTTAAAGATTAAAAAATTAGCTTTCTAATGGTATCAGTGTTTTAATGTATAACTTAAGTTTCTATTTTTAACGAATGTTTAAAGAAATATTTTAACCCTGTTTTACAACAATATATTTCGGATAAAACAATAAAATTTAATCTGCACGAGCACGTCAAGGGGGAAAAAATTAGGTTTTATCCGCATGTTGCCATCCTATTGACGTAAGTTCAAACTAAAAAAAAACAACTATCATTACAAATTAAATCTAAAAAAATGCAACTTTTAGCACGTGACTGGATAAAATAAAAGAAATATAATATGTGACATTTTCTAAAATAAATAATGAACGAGCAAAGGGAAAAAAATAGCTTTTATTAAACTGTTGAAATTATACTGACAGAAGTTCAAATTAAAAAATAACTGAACTATGACTGCAAATTAAATCGAAAAAAATGTAACATTCACCACGTGATTGGATGAAATTAAATAAATATTAAATGTTATGTTTTCTAAAAAATAAATACAAGACAAAGGTTTCTATGATTGTTTGCAACATCTATATCATTAATTTAGTAAATCAGTGTTACGTGACTTTCGAAGTTTAAGTATATCTGGCAGAGAAATTATAAAGAGAGCAAGGCACATAAGTATTTAATTGAAAATCTTAGACCCCATTACTCTTGGTGAACCAGCTGGTCGCCAAAGGCGTCTAGTAAGTTAATAAGGTAAAATGCTTTTTCATGCCTAATGTAATTCAACAGTATGCAGTAAATTTAAGTTTTCCAATGGTATATAATTAATACATATTTCCTTTATAAATTTTTCTTATTTTGATTATGCTTATTAATCATTAATTTTAACTGCGGACATTTTAAAATTAACTTTGAATAGCCTACGTAATAATGTTTAAGACTTGAAAGTAAGTTCAAGACAGCACCTCAGCATGATCAATAAATTAAAATAATTTGAAATGTTTCTCCAGACGAAGAACAAAAAACAAATATTTATAAAATATCATGTCAATAGATCAAACAGCTAATCATTAATTGGAAAGGAATGAAGGGGCATCAAGGTTGCAACGGTGACCAAAAATTACTAAGAAAAAATTTCGCCAGAATATGATTTGCACGTAAATTATTATACATATTTATGCACATGTGCCCCCCATATAATATATATATAATAAGGTGATTAATAATTTTCAGAGCTTTTTGGTCTTCGTAAAGTACCGGAAAAAACAATAAAGCAAAATAAATTGTTTATACAAACATACGACACCTCTGCAGGGCAGGGTAAAATAAATGCTCACATTTTGATCCTTCAACACTCTGTTAAAACCATTTATAAGAAAAGATTTAATAACTGTGTTCGATTTCCCTCCAAACACAATATAACCATGACAATCGTTGAAAACTTGATTGAAAATCCAGCATTTTAGATAGCTGCACGAAACTATAATCTCATTAAACTTTTATTTTCATTTGGCAATAAATAGCCAAACAATACATCTCTGGCAACTGGAAATTCATCAATAAAACTGAAAGAGTAATTACATAAAAATATAAAAGATCACACTCTAAAATTCATCAAAGCCAATAACTGGAAATATACATATATATACCGAAAATTACAATTGTTCATATGGGGAAACTCATTGTAACGCTAATAAATAATTCATACTATTCTTCACATTATTTATTCAACATTTGATGCATTGCTTATTATTTCGCTTCTTTAAAATCTATTTCAATGTAGGGTTTTTTTTTTTTTTTACTTTGCGAAAGATGCCAAAAATGCCAAATTGTCAAAGTCTAAATGAAGATGGTAGGCAAAGATAAGTAATACCGTGATTAGAGTTGCTTGGGAAAGTAATGCTCTTGTTAATTTAGGCAAACATATTGGCGACAAATTCAGGGGACATATTGAAGTAGATTTCAATATTAAACTCAATCTTCTAATATTTAAAAATGTATTTCAAAATGCATATAAATTACAATGGGTCTGATTAAAGAATATGGCTTAAGTGTAATAAATTTTTAAAGGTGTAAATCCCCAATATGGTAGCCTAAATATATAAATTAGTTGATATTTGAAATGTTTTCTGTTGTTAAGCATGGTCTGTTCTAAACGGGTGAAAACTTCGCACCATGTTCTTTAATTTTACTACCTTGGATTACATTGATTCCGAGTTTACATTCGGTCAGTTTAAAGACGGTTAATAAGCGGTGCATGCCCAGAAAGAGACTAATTTATGTTGGCCCCAATTTCATAAGATCAATCCAGGCGTTCCATCCTTGATTATAAATTGCCGTTTTAGCTTGTTCGAATAGTAAAATAAAAATGTTAATATACCTAATATTGGAAATATATAGTAAAGAAATTAGAAATAAAATGAAAACATACACATACACACACAACCTCGCATCAGAAAGAACAAAAAGCAAAAAATGCCGCAATCAATCTATGATAAGTTATCAATTATTTTCTCGCCAAAAAATGCCGCCAAAGTGTACAAATGCACGCGCAGTAAGAAAATAAATAAAATACAGAGACATATTGTTGCTCCGTCGGGACAGTTACTTGCCATCGACCGAACAGAATTTTTCAACTTTTCTACTTGCCGACTTTTAACTGGTCGAGTATAAACCTAGCATGATATTATTTTAAACTAGCTTCAATCATAAATAATGAAAAGATCTTTCGTGCTATTTTAATCACAGAAAATGCAGGGTTCCGAATATTGTTTTCATCAAACTGGCCTTCAATTTTTCCAAAAGATGAAGCAAAGAAGATGAGCTAGATTCTTTAATCTTTGAGATAACGATGGTATGACGATCAATTACTATGACGATTAAAATTTCAAAAAACTGAATTCCTTACGTTCATGACTGATTAATTTTTTAATTGTCCATAGAATTCAAAAATAAGATAATCGGAGTCAGAATTTTGACTATAATTAAAAAATTCTTCTTTTTAAATCCATATTTGATTTCTCCATAATTTTAAATCCATTAAGTTATTTTTGTTGTTATCAGTTCGATGAAGATGAGGCTATTTTGTAATATCGATACGGTTTTTTTCCGTTGTTGCGTATTGCTCTAATGATCCACTAACGATGACAGAGAAAATAAGTAAATAAAACTAGATTTTAGATTAAATAAACATTAGACACATTTTATGACGATAAAAGTAACATGAAACCTTGATGGATTAATGATCCTTGTATGTTTATATACAAACTTCCATTCGTCTGCTTTTCTTATAAACAATAAATTAATAAGGCAATAAAAAGTTCTGCTGCTTCTTTATGTTATATAAACTTATACATTATATAAGCTTTATAGCTTTTCCAATGAAGATATTTATTACTTATTTGTTTTTACTTTTACGCATACATTGTATACTAATCGTTCAAAAATTTTAATCATCAAAAAATTCAAATCATCACGTTTTACACTTCTCTAAGTTCAAAAAACACATTTTTCGAAAATGTTGTTCTGCTTTTATGTGACAAAGATAACGAAAAAAAAAAACTCTTTGTACTGGAATAGTGAAGCTTGATATAGGGTTTTTACACCAAATTTGCAGATTTGTATTGAAATTTGTTCAAAATTCATTAAAAGTCCATCTGTCCGACTTTCGCATGTAAATTAACCCGACAACAGAAAAACCTAAACAGATAAAATTCGATAACACTAATGTAGATAGATAGCTAATGTAGATGTAAATGCACTGTAGATGGCAAATCGGTGTGCGGTATTTTATTCAACTAGTCCATTTTGTTTTGTAGTTGTCTTATTAACTTCGAGCAGTCGGACAGACTTTTTCTGAATGGAAAGCGTGGTTTTCTCGAAATTGGACAGACAATAAATTAAATTTTATCCGGATAACAAAAAGCATTTTTGACTTATCGTTGTCAAACAGACCGACCTATAGACGGTTCTCAAACATGAGTTTTTCGATAGCAGTGAGATCTAATCTGACGTAGATATTGCCCAAAATCTGTTGTCCTGTTTTTTTTTTATTACTCTATACTACGAATATGAGACAGTAAACATTGTCCGGATGCATTTTAGCACCCAGTGTATGCACATGTGTTTAATTAAAATGATTTTAATTGTCGTCTGGCGTAAAGATTGCTTGTAGCAATTAAATATCAACTTAATAGCAATTATTAGTCAATTTAAGCTTGGTTCGCTATATATTTTTTCACTGCAGTTCTTACAATATAAATAAATGAAAGAATAATCAGATGTCTTCACGTGGAATTTCCAGTGAAAGAAAGCGAAATGTCTTCACTTTCTTCTTTATCATCGATTAAAATTAATCGGTAGTATCAGTAGTCTGAATCTCGAAATCACGACATCATTATCTCTGTTCGTACGCTGTTCGCTATTCAAAAGTGATTCTGCTCACAAGAGATTCCAATTTCAGTTTCTCATGACCGGAATTTTTTGTCCTTTAAATCCTTTTTGTCCTTATAAATGAAATACTTCTTTTCGATTGTTACAAATGTGGTGAAATGATGTATAAAGAAGAAATCCATAAAATGTATTTTTTAGTATATTAAAATATCATGTTACAGCATAAATAAAGTACAGAAAAAATAGGAAATGACGAGGAATTTCTTGCAGAGATAATTTTGTGTTTCTTCTTAAAATTTTAAAAATAAGTCTCTTGAAACAGAAATAGAAAATATCAAGAAATAAAGTGGAATTCGAGCACAATTCTTGAAAGCTGAAAAATTCTGAAAACTAACATCTAGAATCACAACTTGCAGAAACTTTTTTACCTTCAATATCCACTAAAATAGGGTAAGAAGTTAAAACGTGCTGTCGATTAAGAAAGAATTTAAATCTTTCACGATTGACGCAATTTGATATTTTTTGGATAGCACATGTTACTAAATAAAACTACAGTACTTCTATTGCTTCACTTATCTCTAATTTCCACTCCGAATTTTAATTATTTTCTTTATAAACTTCCAATAAAAATATTGAAGCGGAAATTTTCAATATTAATGCTTCATTTCATTATTTTGATTATGTGCAGTAATATTCAAGCCTCGCTTTAAAACAACACTTAGAGTATTTTGAGAAAAAGAATCTCCTCATTTTAAATCTTGTTCAGAAGGTGAGGACGACACCTAACTGCCGCCCCTCTCAAAACTACCGCGCCGCACAAGTGGGCGGTTGCTTAATTCATTAACAGATTTAAGTTTCCAGGCTGCATTCCACATTAATTATTTCCAGGCTGCATACATGATTGTCCTTCAGTGGAAGGAAATTTCGAAGGAAAATCCGCATGCCCCATGCCTAGGTCTTACCTCTAGACTAATATAAATATTGATATTTTGATAAAGTCAGCTGTAGTAAAATTAGCAGACTTCTAAATCACCTTTAAAGTTTTATAGAATTTAGTATAATTGAAAGAAAAATAACCTGTACAAAATATTTGCTTATTACTTATTCGTAGAGGCAAAATCCATGCCTGGGCCTTACTTCTAGACTAACATAGATATTGACATTTTGATATAGCCAGCTGTAGTAAAATTCGTCTACTTGCAAATCACTTTAAAAGTTTTATAGAATTCAGTATGTTTCAATTGCTTACTTATATGAATACGTAATAATCAAATATATTGTTCATGTTATTTATCTTTCAATTACAGCAAATACATTAAAATTTAGGTATTCTAAACATATTTAACAGAGCTTCTTTCTTTCGATTTCTTATTTATAGGCTGGTTATATGTAAAGTTCCAGTTTGAAATGGTCATGAAAGGAAAACTACTGGATTAAATGTTATCGAACTTGGTAATAGTTTAAAGCAGTGATGGGGAAACTACGGCCCGCGGGCCAAGTCCGGCCCGCGGAAAGGTTTAATCCGGCCCGTTTAAGAGTGCCGTCGTGAGAATGTTTGAACGCATTCTTACTTCGTAATGTGACGACCCGCTTAAAAACTACCTGCGGCGATATTCAAAACACAATAGTATTCTGGACAAATCCATCCGACCCAAACAGCTGACTCCTCTTCGCTCGAAACTTCCAGACACTCTCGCATTTTCGATTCATTGTTCTGTTTTTCCGAAAGAACAGCAAAATTACAGTTATTATTATTTGCTAATCAAATCTCTAAATCTGATTTTTCTCATTTTCCAAGAATACAATCTTTAAAATTCACTATATCAAACAATAAGATTAAAAAATACGAAATTAATTTGAGAAAACTATCTTCAGAATTTGAAAGGAGATTTCAGGACTTTAGAAAAATGGAACCAGAGTTTAGTATTTTTGCGACCCCATTCAATGTTAATCACGAAGAAGTTGATGCAAAATTTCAACTTGAGTTAATAGAACTGAACTGTAATACTCTCCTGAAACAAACTTTTCATACAGTACCATTACTAGAATTTTATAAAAATTTAAGTCCAGATAATTTCCCAAATCTAATTACTCATGCAATGAAGATAATGACAATGTTCGGCTCATCTTATATATGCGAACAAATCTTTTCAACAATGAAGCTTAGGAAAACTTCTTTAAGAAGCAGAATTACAGATGAGCACCTTTCATCAGTTTTAAGAAGTTCTGCTTCGCAAATGGAACCGGACTATGATGAAATTTTGATAAAACAGTCTCAATTTCATTTTTCTCATGCACCATCAACCAGTAAAGACACCAGAAAATAAAGTGATGATACTTCACATCAAGAACTACACTAAATTCATTTTATATTTTGTACGTATAATTTTCTTGCCTTTTGCTTTTTTTACTATTAAAATAATAAGTGTATGTAATAATATATGTATATGTTTATAGAACACATAAAATTTTGAACGATTTATTCTTTGGCCCGCTACGATCGTCTAGTTATTAGAAATGGCCCGTCTTAAAAAAAGTTTCCCCACCACTGGTTTAAAGGATGTCGTGGTAATTTCTTTTCCGTCAAAATAAGGGTTAAAAAACTCACCACCAATTGGAGAAACAATGCTTTATTCAATACTATTAAACAAAACAGAGCATGGAGATAGCGATTTAAAATGTGGTTTATAGTTTCTGAAATGTGTAACAAAATATGTTCAATGTGCAAAACATGTTCGATTCACCATCTTCTGAAAGCAAGTTTAATCGCATTACTGCATTCTCAACAGTAGCTGTTAGCATATCAGGAATAAAGTTATGCACATGTCGGTGTATTGCATCTTTTAGCTCCACCACATTGTTCAGATTCAACATAAACAGTGCTTTTTGAGATAACACACATTGAACATGATTTGGAAACACGTTTTAGAAATGATTAAAAATATTTTAAACCGATGTTTTCATGTCCAATTTTGTTTAACAAAATTGCATACAGCGCCTCTTCACCCTTGGTGTTGAGTTCTTAAACTTTTTTGGCAGAAAAGAAATTTTTCTTTTATGGTCATTTCAAATTGGAATTTTAATTATAACCACCCTATATAGAGTGAATTTGGAGTCTTGCTCCATCATATAATAAAAAAACAACGTCAAATTATTTAGCTTTTTGAACTTCTTCCACTCAGCGGTATTGAAATAAGTGAAATAGGTCAAGAGGAGTTTAGATGACTGGTATCTCAGCCTTAGGTAGGGAGGGTGCTTTAAATACGGTTTTATTACAGCGAATCGTCATTTTGACCCACTACGATATTGTCTCCTTCTTTTGATCGACTGAGTTTGAAATTTGAGATATAAAATTTGCAGAGTTAAGAACATTTACTAAATTTTATTTATATTAAAAGCTAGATTTTTGAGTTAATGAGTTCGAATAAAAACTGACAGACGAATACATAATGCGATTCCGATCAATGTATTTGATTCCATAATTGTATATAAGCGCATTTTGGATGTATCTTTTACTAAAGTACTCGAGTCTAGCTTGTTTTTTCCTGAGTTCCACATACGCACACACTAAATGGAAAGATTGTCAAAGTACAGAGTTGTTAAAACCACTGTTCTAGAGCATCTTCACAGTTCTAGAAATAAGAATATACATCTAATTTTATTGATTTAAAATAAGAAGGCCAATATCCTGAATAAAGCAAGTTTTTATGTTTGACAAACTATTTTTTAATAAATATCTGTTGCATGTATAAATTAAAATAAATAATAACTATGTGTAATAAATATTAATATATATAATTCATTATAATATAGTTATTATATATACATAATAAATATAAGTAGATAAATTATAATATAAATAAATTATATAAAAAAATATTATTTACGAAACTTATAAATAGAAAAGTTAATACCACAAGATATCTTCCGCAATGGTCGAAAACTTTCTTTTTTTACATATTATTTTAATTACATGCAGACAGCAAATAACATGAACAGCGGCATTAATTTACATTAACTAAAAGAAATCCTGTTAATGAAGCTTACTCAAATTTAACTGATGAACGGTTTATCAACCAAATTTTATATATCTAGACTATTATGTCTTCGATTTTATATATTCATATGAAAATGAATAAACTGATCGATAGTTTATGTAAATTAATTATCAATCGATTAAATATTTTGATCAAATTTAAATAAATCAGTGATTTAATTTATATACTGAAAATTTCGGGAGGGCTATTGTTCCTCAGTGCTTATATACACCACTAAAAAACCCTGCAAGCTCAGATTTTTACAGAAAATGTATTTAATTTTTTGAAGAAGTTTATACTAGTTTATTGACAACCCTTGTATAATCCCCTTGTTCACTAACCATCATTTTTTGTTTAAAAAACAAAGTTTTCTCTATCCAAACAATAAAGAAACACCATCAAACAATAAGAGCATCCCAGCGCCTTCAGATAATTATGTCCCGCTTAGCCTTATGTATTGTTTCAATTTTTTTTTCTCCTCCACGAACTAGGTACACATAACAAAACCAGATCACGTGACAACGCTTTTTTCCGTTAAAAAATTGCTCTTCGGCGTAACTGGAATCATTGCTTCTAAAGCCGCGACACGCAGTTTAAAGTAAAAAAAAAGATAAGTGGACCCATACAGTGAAAAAACGTGTTTCGCAGTCTTAAACATTAAATATACTGCTGCTCCAAAGAGAAGAGAAAGGAAAAAAGAAGTTTTAATCCAACAACCCGTAACTTTTGCTTTAATGTTTCTCCCTGAATTACATTTCATGCTCAGAAAAAAAGACATAATAAAAATTAAGGTGTAGGGCGCACAAAAAATTTTCGTCCATTCGCTAAATTAGGTGTAATGATTTAATCTGTGTCTTTACTTTAACGAATTGTTAGTGATTTAAGTATTCAGTTCTCCTATTTTGATACTTATAATTACTGGGATTTGGAACCTATCATGATTATAACTTGCAACAGGTTATAAAATGTTTATTTTCTCGTATACATCGCATACAGAAAGTATAGAAAGTGTAAAAAATATTCAAATTCAAGATTTTGGCAAATCTTCACATTTTACAATTCCCTAAGATCAAAAAACACATTTATCGAAAATGTCTGCCTGTTAACCAGTTTATAACAAAAATAACGGTTTGAGTTAGCAGTTATAATTTGCATAACTTTCTTTACTCAACATTTGTAGATTTCTGTCTAATTTTGAGTAAAATCTATTATGAGAAATTTTGTCTGTTCAGGTGTTCAAATATAACTTGCAATAATTACAAAAGTAAGTGAGTTAAGTACAATTCGTTTCTCAGATTTAATAAATAGAGTGTACACATCTGCCAAATTTTGAGCCAAATCCAACTATGGATTGATCAATTGGCGATCTGTACTTTCATAAAATGTAAACGCGATAACTCAAACACGAAATAACTTAGATATACTAAATTTTATATCGGAGTTCATGACTTCACGAGCAGTTTTGTGTCAAATTTTTGTTTCAATCGGTTAAAAAAAACGCGTGTAAAACACAAATTTAATGTTTGTATACTATTAATGCATGCGAGGGTTTAATTGCCAAATTACTCGCCAGATTCATTAAAAATGCTAAAATCATAAAAAAGGTTAAAATTTTGCAACTATTGTACCGCCATTTCTATGCTAGGCATTCTCTGGGATAATACTTTTATTAGAAAGTATGCTATAAAGTTTAGAGAAGACCACTCACACTGGTTTAAAATTGTTTTTTTCAATCCTATTAATAATGAAAAAAATACAGAAAATGCATCGAGACTAATAATTATTAAGTGATATTTGCTATATCTGTCTGTGTGACTGTATTATATCTCTATCGAACATAACACCTGACTTAGAACTAGTGATGTCATAGGATCTGACCCCATTAAGAGGGTTTTTAAATGCAATGAACGGAACAACTGCAAACTAAGGGAGCAACAATCTGTTAACAAGGCGTTAATACCCATAGAAATTTAATAGCGGACAATCTTTAAGACAATAGTAAACATAAATGTATGCCCAAAATCATTAATTGAAATTAAACGCAACCAATATTCCAGTCAAACCAGCTGGTCGTTAAAGGCAACTTATAATATGTAGTTAGTTTTATGAATAGCATAATTAGGTTCTGATTCTACCTCATCTACTACATTAAAGCAAATTTTGTGAATGTTACTCGCATGTTAAAGAGATAATGGGGTTGCTCCATGTGACTTTGGATCTCGCAGATTTGGCCGAGATAGAACTTGACTTAGTTTCAATATTTAGAGATAGGTTATCTTCTTAAACAACTGCCGAAACGCACTTCACTCTGTCAGTTTTCGATTAATGCTGACGTATCGTAAATTAGCTAGATATCAGAAAATCTTTTTTTCACTATCACATCTCTAAACTTTTAATATCTTGATAATTTACGATTCTATGAAAAGTCCTTTATAGCAAGTCTGTAATTTAGGCAGCGAACTTAAGACTTTAAATTTAAATTTAAAAATACTGCAAAAATAGGGTAGGACGAGGGACATTAAAAATTTGCGATTATCCTAAAGTAGTTGTCTATTTTTTATGTTTGATAATTTCGACAACTGGTCAACTAGTTAGATTCATTCAGTTACTCCAAAGATGAACTTTAAATTGTATTGGAATAACCCTATTACTTATCTGCTTCATTTGTGCATGTATTTCCCGTTTCATGGCCAAACTTACATCGATCAAATATGTATCTAATGCATGAATAATTTTTCTTGTAAGATTTCACTTGGAAAATGTTACATCAATGGATATTCCCAAAGTGGGAAGCACGGGTGCTTCAAAAAATAATCGTAATTGGAAACAGAAGTTTCACTTTCACATTTGTTAATTATTATAGAAAATAAAATTATAAAAGTTTTACCTCAATAAATCATAATAGTTTCATTTTCAACAGAGCAAATTTATATAAGTCATTTTGAAGTTGTAGTTAAATAGCGTTGAGATGCAGCCAAGCAGTGGCACTAAGACTAAACTTTTAAATGAAGCTTTTACTATCACAATGATATCAAGAATAATTATCATGGTGCATAAAGATGAATATTTGATTATTTAATTATATAAATCTATGGTTTTTGTCAAATCTAAATGTTATGTAGCACATATGTTTTCAAGCAAAGCGGAAAGGGATTGCCTACTTATCAGTGTCTAAATTTTAATTAGAACATAAGGTAATTTAAAAATTAGGCAAGTTCTTATTTTTAAGTCATATTTTCTGAAAATATTAAGTCGAAAAAGTGTGTGTGAAACTATTTCGTTTCGTTAAAAAATCCCCTTTTCAATGCTAGCATTTTTATTTTTATTCTATATACCTACAATTTTAATAAGTTTATTGATTTAATTTGATATAAAATTTATAAAAATGTTTTTGCTCTTGCGATGAAATTCAAATTAGTTACATTATTTTATCAAAGCATTCATTTGTTTTTACTTTGAATCGTGATTTTATTTTCTAGAAATGAGAAACCATGCTCGTCTTTAAACAACGAGAAATAAACCTTTTACATTTTAACAATGCCAAATCAAACTTTTGCCTTTTAACAACAACAAACCATATTCATCTTTCAACAATACCAAACCAAACTTTTATACTTAAATAATGGCAAACAAAAAAATTTACTATTTAACAATTAAAAACTATGTTCGTCTCTTAACAATGGCAAACTAAACTTTTATCTTTTAACAATAGCAAAAGAAAAATTTAGCTTTAAAAAAAGAAAAACCAAAAATTTAATTTTAACAATGGCAAACATAACATTTATTTTTTAGCAAAGACAAACCATGCTTTTGCCATTGTAAAAACTAAGACAAAGAATTTAGATTTTTATTCCGAAATAAAAAATTTTATTTTAACAATTTAACTGCCAGAAAAAAATTTAATGTGGCTATTAATTTAATAACGTTTAAAAGTTTAGAAAAGGAAAAAAAAAAATGTTGAAAATGTTTAATGGACTAATTTATTACTTCCCATGTAATGAAATACATTCATAATTATTTCCTTACTAAAATTCTCTCGGAAAGCTTCGTTATAATATTATTTATTAAATATTTTAAAGAAATGCATTGCCTAAATATTACGATGCATCTGAAAGTATTTTCTAAATGTTAATCAATTCAAATGTTTCTTGATTTTCTATATACATTATACAATTTATACAGTTATGCTTCTTCCTATTCATTAAGCATTAAATTACTTGAAAAATGATTATTTATCAGAATATTCCTTTTAAAGTTCTTAATTTTTTCAATAAATTTTAATGAATGTAATTTCAATGTAACAATAATATAACATTTTATAGACAGTAAGAAACTAAGTATTCTTCAAACTAGTGAATTGACAAATTAACGAAAACGAAGTTTAAACAAGCATTTATTTAAATCAAGCACCACAATTAACTTCAAAAATCATTTACTTCAAACAAATCTCAAACGATCTATAATCTCCGTCCAACTATTCTTTCAAGAAAAAATCTTTTATTTGAAAAGATTGCTTTTTAAATAAAGCACAGGAGAATGTTTTGACGAGCGCTGACAAAAGGCTATTGATAAAAGAGAAAGGCAGCGACTTTTTCCTAGATTTCTACCTTATTAAGCATCCAATGAGTACAAATGGGATATATATTCCATAAAAAATAATCTTTAAGTGGATGACCCTTATGTTTAATAAAAAGAAAAGACCTCTCGACACAGAAGTTCAAATAATGAAGAATGGAATAAAGAAAAAAGAAAAAATGGCGAATGGTTGCTCGAAAGAAGCATCTGCAAAAGTTTCCATGGAGCAGATGAGTTAAAAAAACAAATAAAATAGAAAATCTCTGCGTCATTTATTTTTAAAGATGTTCCGGCTACGGAATTTGTTTTACTGGCGTTCCTTACTGCCAAGTTTTGGTTGTTAAAATAATGGTGTCATCATTGGGTAATATTAACGAAAATAAAGTGCACACGTTTTTCCGTCTCGCTGTTTTTGTTAGCTCTTTTCCACTCAATACATTAAAAGATTCAAGAGTATCTCCCCCATTTTTTTACTAGCTCGCTGTTGGCATCCCTTAGAATTCTTTTTCGTAGTCATTAAAACGAAATGGCAGAAGGCATTCATTACGCTAAATTTTAATGTAGAGTTTCGGTAAATGATTTTTGGGTTTATAGTTTTAGAAATGATGTAATTTTTACACTTCATTTACCCTTAAAAATGGTCCTTGAGATTTTTTTTCATTATTTTAATGCAAACAATAGATTGTAAAAATAAGGATACGGTTATTTTTTTAAAGATTTGAATGTTTTGTTTCTATTTAAAGATGGGATTTGCTTTTGTAAATGAAGCAATAATAAAATTTCGTATTTATTGGACACCTTTTTTTAAAAGACATTGTTGTCTTTACTAATAATAGACAAAATTGAGTATGCTATTGGCACTATAAAAGCTGTTATCGAGCTCAAAACTTCAAAAAAAATGACTCAAAAAATACTTAAAATTTGCACCTCGGAGATACTTATACCCCCAAAATTTTGCTACTTGTCGACAAACCGAAACCTTGTCGACAAAAAGACGACAAAAAAATTTGCTAATTTGCTGATTACAATCGTCATATTTTATAGTTTCTAATTCGCACGTTCACAATTTTTCATGACAAATAATACCGCACTTGAATATCTTTTTACAATTTGGTGAAATTTTTTCTTGGCACTTTTTAGTCCCCATTAAACCTAATTGCGCCCAAATTCAAATTGAAATTTAATTATTTAAAAGTGTATATATGGGAGGGGGTGATGGTCAAGCAATAGCAAATGCAGATGATATTTTAGAATTTTATGGATGACAGTAAGGTTAATATAGAACAAGTAGCGATGGCTAATTTACAGGATGGAGTCGATAACATGCAAATTCGTCTTTTAACAATATACAGTAATATTTCATCTTCGTCTTCTAACAATACTTCGCAATATTTCGTCTCCTTTTTAAACACACCGTAATCATCTAGTCTCGTTTAGGCTTCACTGAACTTCGCTTACGTTTCCCCCACAAGAGGTGTTGTTTAGTGGCAGGAAATGAGATGCATGGCACCACACACACACGTTATATTATATATATATAACACTGGATTTTTCTGTTATTCTTCATAATTTAGAATATAAAAATTTGAAACATTTATTTAGTATCATCTTAATACCAATAGTCTGCATTATCTATCAGAAATTTTCATTATTATTTTTTTTAGTCTTAAGGTACAAATGACATTTAACTTTCAAATTAGACAGAGATGAAAATTTTACATAAACTGCTGAGATTAACAAGAATATAATTGAAAACATACATATCGCTCTTTGTACTTCAAATTAAAATCTTTTTTCCTAAAATGGGCTACGTTTTATTAAAATGAATCAGAGACCAGGGAGAAAGAATAAAAATATATTTATTTGCAAAAAAATCCCCTCTATATTTAGATGCACAACTTGTAGAAAGCTGTGCTTGGGGACCTTGAGGAGTTTGTTATCTTTCTCTTCTTCCTTAATCCCTTCATCCGATTGCAAATTTTATAAGAAGTTCTACAAAGAATGTGGCTTATTGTCTGAGGAGGTCTATACTGTCTATTGATATTGAGGAAGTTTGATTGGATATTATGCAATCGAGACTTTTTATAATTCTTAATTAAAAGTGATCTCGTTATTGAGAGGGGCAAGGTCTAGAAATATGTATGCACAGTAAGTCATACTACTTACCTCCGACCCGTCACGAAGGCACACGGCTAAACCACGTAAAATTGAATGACCGAATTGCCGCTACAGCAACATTGGCGGGAACCCTAGGGCGTACGTCCCGTCATCAGTGGAAGGGTCAGTGCCCTCACTTATTACTATACCCATGCATGCACAGTAAAGAATTTCATCATTCACCAAGTATGCATGGTCTGATAAAAGAGGATATTTTTGTGTAAGAAAGACTTTCAAATAGTGAAGAAAAAAATAAGGAATGGTAGCATGCATGAAATACAGAATAGTTATATTAGGATAGTTAATTGATTCTCCTGATTGCAAATAATTATAGCAAAAGAACCTTTGAATTAATTACTATAAAATTTTATTATTGAAGAATCGTATTCTAAAAATATCTCAGTAACAGAAATAATGCAATACCAGTGATTTTACATTCGATTGTTATTACAATGGCTACAGTGAGTTAAAAAATGCAGTGTGGTCTTAGTTCTATGAATTCAAATCGGCCATTACTGGTTCATTCCAAATTTTGGCGTTAAATTAAAAATAAGAGTTCGCAATACTAGTTGAAGATATTGATATCCTTAAGATCATACATACTATGTCTAGTCAATATTTCGTAAAAATTGGAATACCACCGTGATGATTTTGGAACTGCCAAGGATAAACACATTGCAGCTTTTATCAATGTAAATGGTTTTATTAAGAACATTATAGGCATTAAAATATATATTAATGTCTAGATATATTTGCATATTTTACAATATATCTAATATATTTTATATTAAATTGTAACCTTTTTATAATAAACTTTAGTAACCAAGAAAGACTTTGTTGCCATCCTGTATTTCAAATCTAATAAACTAATTTAATAAGTGAATTTAATATTTTTACCATTCTGGGGCAGAAATAGAAAGAACAAACATAAGTAATTTTGTTACAGAAAAACATACTTCAGCAATTTCCGAATACAACGCCTCAAATCTAATCTTTCGATAGCAATAACATATTTCAACTTAATTGTCAAACTGATTCATTTCTCTCAAGGAATGATCTCTTTAAGAAATAACGTGCATTTAACGTACAATTAATTCATTCTTTACATTTAATACGAAGAATTTTTCATCAAAGGCAACCAAACAATTCTTATCTACAAACATCAAGACTTCATAAACAAACAGATCAACTCAAGACGTTCAGGAAATAGGGCCATATAAAACTACATTTGCAATCCCTTAGAGAGGGAAATTTATTCGCATTGTCGCCAAGTACAGACGACAACCAGCAAAGGATTAGTCTGAAGTATTCGAAGATTATCAACCCTCGCGAGGAATAAAAGCTTACGACTCTAAAACTAGCATGAAAAGCTTACAGTCGGCATCAAATCGAAGCTGATCTTTGAGACATCTAAATAATTATTAGACTCGATGTTTCTGTAACAAGAGGGTTCATAGCAAGCTCTTCCGTAAGCAGTCTTATTGTATCAGGATTTGGGGTTAATCTTTGAAATTCGGGTTGTTGAATATGACAAGGTAGTTTATATGCATGTATAGTTAGTTACTGAGACATAATTTAATGAATTGATAATGATGCAAAAGGAACTTAATAATCTTTAAGATCTGGATTCAGTGAAGTCTTTCATTTCCCTAATAAAGGTTGTGTTAATTATAGAATTTAATGTTTGGTTTAAAATGCTTTCTTCGTTTGGAATCGGCTGTTGCTTCATAATTTTTGAATAACAGAATTGTTTATTGGTTAATAAAATAAGTTTCTCTATGCTTGAGTAAAACAATTAAAAATCGTTAAAAAAAAGAAAGAGAATTTATAAAAGCGAATCCTTTTCCAAATAATTTTAAAATGTCTACAACAAAAAAGAAATAAAGATCATAACATAAGCTTTTATCACTTTATTGTATTTGTTGTAGAGACAAGTAAAAAAATTCTCAAGAAATTCGAACTCGAGATTTTGTCGAGTCTTCTCGCTTCATGTCTTCCTGAGTTAAAAAAACATTTGTTTGGAAAAATGTCCATTTGTCTGTCTGTGACAAATTTTAGTTTAGTTATATTAATGTCCTGTTATAAAGCAACACTGTCTGCTAAATAACACAAAATACAATAATCGTCTGAGATAACTCAAAAGATAATATCTGGTCAAATATAACTCAAAAACGCTTTGAACGATCATAATTTGGTATGCGGTTTTATAACGAATTTTCAGATTTGCATCAAATATTGAGTAAAATCTGTTCAGAGATCTGTCTGTTCTTTCAGAAACATGTAAACACGGTAATTCAAAAAGGAAATTAGTTAAACATATCAAATTTGGTATGATATTTTGTGACTATAAATGCAGTTTTGTGTCGAATTTTTATTTCAATACGTTCAGAAAAACGCATCTAGAAATGTTAAATCGAAATTTGGATAATTTTTAACATATGCCAGGGATTAATCTTCAAAGAAAATCCTGTATATTTATCCCTGCTTTAACTTAACGTTTGTCTCTTTTCTTTTCTACCATATTTTTTTGTTATTGTGTATGTATGTTTAAGAAATATTTTTTGACGTGATTTTCACACATTCAAAATAATTTTCATCGTTGTGATGAGGCTTTAAAAAAACTTTCATTGATTTAGGGAACATCTAAATACATGCTTTTCATCCAATGTTAAAAAATAAAAACCTTATATTCGTTCTATTCTATTCTATTAAATTTTATAGTTTTAGCTAGTTGGATCCAATAAATATTTATCATGGGAATCGATAATAGAGTTTTGGAGCTTCTTGAGATGGAATTTCTTATAAAATTTGACACCCCTGGAGGGGACACCTCGTAATTGAGAATGAGATGCTTCAGCATGGTGGTTGGATCTCGCCAACCTGGTAGGTACAATAATGTTTGGGACCTGGCTCCTCCCATAGATGACGGGACGTATTTCCTATGGGGAGGGTTGTACCGTAGCCCTTAGGACTCAACAACAGTTCTCACCAGTATTGCTGTAGAGGCAGTCCGTTCATCTTTATTTCTTTCCGAGCGCCTTCGAGCGGGATGGAGAGTCAGTAACATGGCTTTTTCTAAAATTTGATAGACATCTACAAATTTGCTGTAAACTCTACTTAACAAATTTTATCCATCTATTTCAATGAATTTTTGAGACATATAGAGGCAAGCATAGTTCTAAAAATATAGTTTATGGATTCAGAGATGTCTAAAACGCAGATTCATTAAAATATAACATTTTTTAAACATTTGAATGCGTTCTGTTTGTATATATACAAGAAAGTAAAAACTGATGTTTAATAATATGACATGCATTTAACGTAAAGAATCATTTCATTCTAATATACATCTCACTTAATCAACCGGAAGAGACCCATCGTATGCATTTCATGTGATCGCATCTTTATCTCCTCCGCGATCCTTTTCTAATCGCTCGTGAACCCTTGCCAGCTTAGCTGACAAGGGGGTGCACAAAACCAGGACGTGACTTCATCTCGAACCCCTTTACACAGGGTATCTTAAGAGATTGCCCTCGCTCCAATACGGGCCAGCCCGGAAAAGTCAATAAGTTACGTCCGAGCGGTTCCGATTAAGAAAGCAAAACAAACTCACTTACTACATCACAATGGGCCTAAAAGAGAGAAGTAATTCCCGAGTCTCTCCGACTCTGATCGATGTGTTTTTTCGGGAGGCGCTCGTGACAGCTTTATGCTCGGGCTCGCTCGGAAATGGGAGGACCCGATTTTCCCAGCCAGCAAAAGACATTTCGGGCTGTTATTGGGTGAGGATTTATTTCGGAGGGCGACGTGATTCACTTTCCGTTCGCTATCGCACGATTTTCTCGCCTTTCTTGTTTCTTCTTTTTTTTTTCTCTTCAGAAAAGGGTGTAAGGGTATGTCTCAAGCTGTGCGCTGACCCTATCTGACGGCAACATCAATATGGGAATCAATTTTGAACAATAAAAGAAGTTCACGAAATGTTGTTCTGCTTTTTTTTTTTTTTTTTTTTTTGAAGGGGAATTTTTTGGTGTTGGGTCGAATTGTTGAGGGGGAATTTTGAGTTTGAATTCCAATAGGCTTAAAGTTGTTTCTGAAACTCGCACTGTCGCTTTGTAGGAGATAATTGTGGCTGTTTATAAAAACATGTAAGAAAAATACATGCAAAAATTTTAAATCAATAAATTGAAGTTTTTCACATGTCTGCTTGCCTCTTTTCTGAATTGTATTGAATGTAGGGAAGGTTAAATTTCTTTATTCGATACCTCACTAGCATAAATATACTGAACAATTTTCTGTGATACTAAAAAATATTCGCAATATTGTGTAATATTGTTGAAAACTGAATAATATAACAAAGTACAATATTGTCAACTGTTGTACAACATTCTATATTTTTTTCTCTACAGTATAAATATATTGTACAGCATTGTGTAATATTAAACACTATTCGCAATATTGCATTATATTATTGATTTTTGAATAATGTAATAGTGTACAATGTTGCTCAACATTGTGCAATATTCAATACTATTTGACTGGATAAATGAAACAAAAACAAAAAAATGAAAAATGAAAATAATGATAATGAAAAAGAAGATGAGTGGTATTTGAATCTTCTTATATCTTTGTAAGAACTACTTTGAGCAGGATTTACTCCATGGAACATTGTGAAATTAAAACTTTTTTACAGCTCAAACATGGTACATATTTTAATGCAAACGCAAAAAATCCATATTTAAAGTACCATAAAATTTTCGTGTCGGGATCATACTTTTACTAGGTTATTAAAGATATTTCCTAATTTTTCCTACATAAGGAATAGCTAAGTGTAAAAGTAGTTGCAGTTCTATCTAAAAATTAAATTTCGAATATTTTGATTACATTATACATTTAACAGAGCTGATACATGACCACTGACCATTGATCCCAGTTATTCGTTCCGAAGATTTGGACAGGTAATGAGGGCCTTCAGTACTGAAACTTTTGGATTGATGACCATTATAGTTTTCTACAAGGTTCTTCACTTCTTGTTTGCAAGGTTTGCACTTCTCGTTTTTGGTGAACTGTTGACCTTTAGGCGTTTCTTTCTTTCAAAGGACTAAAAACATAAGAACTACATGAAGGGACACTAAGGTAATTTTAATGACGTTTAAAGTTATTTTGTAAGAAAACTGGTTTTCTTCACTACATATAGCCTTAAGTTATCTTAGAATAGTACCATCCTTTTTCAAGAACACACCTTGTGTTTCTTCAACTGCAATGCATTGCAGTAATGTCGAGAGGTAATTTTTCCAGACTTATCGAACAATTTATTTAGATTTATAGCCTAAAATTCGTTGAATCCAGCAAAGAGAAATTTATATCATTCATTGATGTCAAGAGAATAGGACTTTTATTTAGACTGAATATTTATTTCTTGTTAAAAATTAAACATTGAAAAACTATATTCAAGCTAAAATGCTTAGCAATATAAATTACATTTTGTAGCAATTAAACTTGTGATTGGAATTACATTTTTGGGAATTTTACAGATTTTGTAAAAGAGTAGGGGGTTTTAAAGACAAATTAGTATCATCTGGTGGTATAGAAAACATTGGGGACTTTGGTTTAAGCATAAGGATATTTACAATCATTAAGGGAGAGTGATTCTTTTCTATTGATGAGTGGATATTTAGGGCCAACAATTCGGAGGAAATATATTCTGAAGAATTTTTGGTCTCTGACGTTTACAATTTCATCATATCATTTAAGAAAAACAATATTACAACTATTTAATTTATAAATATTTTATTTTAGAACCTCAATATATTTTTCTGCAGAATTTGGCAGAAATTCCTTAGATTTGTGCAGCATATGTTTGGTTATTCCCGGAATTTTGGTCGAAACAAGGTTTATTTTCTTTTTTTTTCTTTGGAAGGGTAAAAATAGGAAGTATCTTTGGTAGAGAAATTTTCTTTCATATTCTTAGCATGCTGATCAAATTAAGCTATATTTTTCTGCATTTCATAATAGATTGATTTTTTGAGGATATGGATAGTACGTTTGTATATGCCACAGTTATTTACTCTATCACGATAAACCTAATAAAACTGAAAGAAAATATCTCCATTACATTCGAATATGCATCATAATAATGATATTCTCAATAATATGATAGATATAAACAATCTTTCATATTCTATAAAGATAATGACGGAATAAACTTACTTGCTGCCTTTGATCACTATACTCATTTTGCTTAATTTAAATTTAATTGATTTGTTGAAGTGATCAGGAATTTCTTATGCATGATATTGCTGATCACTTACACAAACAATGTCTTGGCTCAATGAAAAGGGAAATCTCATGGCGTCATAAAACTACTAAAAACTTACATGCAAGGATAATTTCAACCAAACTGAACTCAGTCTTTTGGGATTATGTAATAACGCAAAATGGCACCTCATAATTAAGGATGAATTTTCTGGCATGTTTTCCACCCTAGTGTATATAGGAAAGGGTCGGGAGGAGCCAGGCTCGTCCCATTGATGGTGGAACAAAATTACTCCGGGAAGAATTCTTCGACTCAACCAGTTCGCGCCAGTGTTGCTATTGCGGCCGTTGGGTTATTCAGATTTTTCCGCGTCTTCGATTGGATCGAAATAGATAATTATAGGTTATAGGTTTTGGATTGTGAATTTTCTCTTTCTATTTTCACATATAATCAAGAAAAATCCTTATTTCATAGATTCCATCAATGAAAGAATTTCCCGTGATGAAATGTTTGATGGAAAAATGAAAGGAATTTCAATTTCATTATAAGTAATTTTGTTATTAAAACTCATACACGAGATATTTTTTAATCAGAAGAAAATTTAATGTGTCTCAACAAGTATCATAAAAAGACACCTTTCTTTAATTTGATAATGGTTTAAATATCAAAATCTGTGTTGTTGCGCCTTCTGAAATTAGGGCAAAAAATACAAATTTCATATAAAATTAATTAAGTTTAATTTAAATGAATTATCAACTAATTTAAATTTTAATAGAAATATATTTATGGCCCACATTGTGTTAAAATATATCTGTCATTTATATTTAATAGATCTGTCATAGATATCATGTCATTCTAATTTAATAGATCTGTTTTACTTGTAAGCCCCAACTAATAAACATTTCTATTTATAAATATATATTACTTTGGATCATGCAGCTTATAATTAGATTAAACAAAAAACACAGTATGTAATAAATACGCAGTAGGAATAAATTTTAAAATTTTACAATACACAAGTCATCCTGGAATTCACAACGATTTACTTGCGAAAACAAGATTCAAATTTTATCTAATAAAAATCTAAAGTACCGTTACGTTGATAAAATGGAGTTAAAAAAACGAAATCGAAATGGCAAAGGAAGAACACAAAAAGTGAAAGCGTTTAATTCAAATGACGCTGAACACAGCGCTGACAAGCAGATAAACCGAAACTTTTCCGGAAAGAGTCTCCGTGTGACATTTGAGAGCTGGCACCAAAAGATAATGCTGCCACTGAATGTCACGCTCGTTCCCGACGATGTCAGGAGGATTTTAAAGCACTTCAAAAATATTTTATCTCTCTAAATGGATAGAATTTTAAATCTAGTTCCTTAAGCGCTCTTCAAGTTAGGGAATTAAGTACATGACACGTATTTCTCACTTTTGGAGCACTAATGGAACTTTACAATGAAAGTTCTGGAAAGCTTTGTCTCTTCTTATCATTTTTTGGAAGGGCATGTTGTAGTTGTTGTTTTAATTCGCAATAAATATTTTCTTTAAAGTCGTAATATCTAATTGTATTACTGACATAAGGATTTTTATGGAAGAGATTAGATGAAATCAGTTTCCATAATCGAAAATTTCGTGATAAATGGAACTGTGTTGTTGTTGTGGCTTATCCCATCTGGTTGACAGTAACATCAAACCAAGTCCATGAACCCTAACGCCTGCAAACAATGTAACACTGCCTCAAGACTCGAGAATAGCTGGCCTTTATTGAAATTGATGTGGGCAAGAGCAGTTTGAGTCGCATTGCATTTTGGACACAGGGGATAAACTTGGTGACTGTCACATGACGTTGTACACGAGTGTGTCCACTTCGAAATCTAGCGAGAGTTGTCTGATCGAGCCTGTTGCCAACCCCAATTAAAACAGCTTCAGATAGACTTTCCATATACCATTCATGTAGGGGGCCCTTCACCAAAAAGAACAGACAACCTGTCTGACCAAACGGGTTTACAAATGGAACTAATTGTGTCATTTAAATATTTTTCCTGAGTGACATACAACATTATGCTATGGCACTGATACTTCTTTTTTGCTGTCTTTACTTGGTATAGAGGAAGTAAAGTAAATATTAAAAAAATTTGAACTCGAGAAGGTATCTCTGCATTTTAGACCTCCGTGAGTTCTGTAAACACATTTTTGGGAATGTTCCGACTATATGTGACCAAGATAACTTAAATTCTCTTTGACCTAGACTTATGCAATTTAGTATACGGTCTTTGTACCAAATTCGCTTATTTCCATCAACTTTTGACACAAATCCATACACGGAAAATCTGACTGAAAGCTGCTCGAATATAATTTAATATGATCAGCTTAAATGTTTTAAATTTTTGAGCTATCATATTTACATGTTTTTGAAAATATCCATCAATAAACAATCAATATTTCGATGGATTTTGCACTAAAATTGATGCATGATCCCTCAAAATATCTTTAAATTTTTCAGTTTATTTCTGAAAGTATAGATCAAGAAACGGTCAATATATCATTAGATTTGGCACAAAATTTGATAGGTGTCTAGATTACAGCTGTTAATTGCGTGTATTGATTTTTTTATTTACCTTCTTTATACCAATTTCTATCAAATTTTGACAAAAATCCACACTTGGAATATCTGGCAGAGAGCTGCTCGAATATAATTTAGTACATCCACTTAAATATTTTAAAGGGCTAACTGTAAAGAAAGGTATATAAATAAAATTCAATACACAAAATTAACAGCTGTTATCTAGACATCTATCCAATTTTGTGCTAAATCCAACAAGATGTTCACCGTTTATTGATCTATACTTTCAGAATCATATAAATGTGATAGCTGAAAAATTTTAAAACATTTAAAGAGATGTATGGGGTTATTTTGAGTACATTAACTAATACAGTTAAAATTATTTTTAATTAACTTATTTAGATACATTACATATGGTTTCAATAACGAAAAAATATAAAGAAGGAAGAATTGTAGTAAAATCATTAATAAAGTATTTATTCTTAATTGACCTTGACTATATTCTACCCCAAAGGACACTGTCTCAGATTTTTGGTTATCAGTTGCATTTAATGAGAACCAGCATAATTAGCAACTCCCGTTCTAGGTTTAATATGTGGGTTGAATTGTTGGCGTTATAGGGCCATTTTCCCCTAGTTATAACATATAAAAATATTTTTAGGACTGATAATTATTCCAGAACAAAATCCATTTCATTTAATGGGTAAACTATTAAGATGTTTATTATTATGAAATTATAATGATTTGGAAATTAACCATTTTGTTAAAAAAAAACGTTAATTCTCAAAGAATTAATTGTCATTATTTTCCAATTTCCAAAAAATCAAATCAGAAGTAATACATAGCAGGGTAAGGTCAATACACAGAATTTTTTTTTGTAATTTAGACGCCTATTAAATTTTGTGGCAAATTCAATGAACGACTGACATTTTGTGGTTTTTACTTTTAAAAACGCGTCAATACGGTAGATCCAAAATGCAATAACTTAAATATATCAATTGTGACATATTGTTTTGTGACTTCAGGTGCAGTTTTGTATTTATATAAGTCCCTTTTTTCGTAGTTATAACGTTAAAAATGTTTTATTTTTTGAATTGCAAATAGCTGAAGAAAAATAATTCATTTATTTATTTAATAAATTGTCGTTGCTACCTTTGGCCCTTTATAAGGCAGGTAACAGTTATCTGAGAACGATTTCAGCCTAGTAGGCACTGCTTGCTTTCTTCGGTAGCACCAACTAAGGCCAAGCATGGAACCTAGCTATTTCAAGCGTCACATTCGGTAGCGAAACCCCTTTTTATTGTAATTGTTGTTTCTAATGTCATTTGTCATTGGTAATCCCGCTGACCAAACATCCATCGAGATTTAATCCTAATTGTGTGTCTCCTGTTTTTTTTCAGTAGCGCTATCTAGGGCCAAGAGTACGAGTTAGCTACTCATGCGTCAATACCTTTTTACGGGGCGGACTTCATTCATACATTTCATTCACTCATTCACAGATTGTAATTTAGACCTGGATCAGAAAATGATCACCTCTGAACCAGCACCCCCAGTTGTATTAATCCCGACATGGAGGACTTTGTGACCCTGAGAGATTTATATGCGTACCAATCACCACACACGAGACGAATCTTTGGCCGGCCGGGTTCGAACTCGCAACCCAAGTGAAGTGAGTCCAATGCCTTACAAACCAGGCTATGGGGGGAGCATTCACACACCTCACAGATAGAACACAAATGAGGAACACGCATGCCCAAATCGTGATTTCCAGTTCACGGGGAAGAGGCACTACCTCTATGCCAAGATTCATAACTTTTAATATTATTATAAGGATAATTATTATTACTAAACATAATTATAATAAATCGATAGTTAATTCTTTTCTTAAAAACGTTAACTTATCAAAGAATTTATTTGTATATTTTTGAAAATTTCCAGTAACACTAATCAGTATTTATACTATAGCATTCCATGGATAGTTGAAAATGATGAAATTAGTAACAAGTATAAATCCCAATGCCTTCGAATGGTTAAACACTAAAACTTGTATTGATATTTTAACTATCACTCCATGATAAAAATAATTTTTAACTTCTTACTTTCCAAGTATTTGTAATCGATTACTTTTCTCCCGTTGAAAGAAATAATAGAACCAAACTAGATTCCCCAAATAAAAATAAATTGGAAGAAGAAGTAATCCCATATATAAAATGACAGTTTCAAAAGAACACATTCTTTGGAAACAAAAATACAATCGCAGGTATTAAAATTAAAACCGGTCCCGTCTCAAATTCCACATTTCCAGTTTGACTGCGGTTATTATATTTATTGCCTCTAAATTTTTTATGCGTTTTGATAAAGAGAGTTATAAATACAAATTACCTGTCACAAAAATGCCCTTTTTCCTACTTAAGGAAGTTTTTTTCTTCAGAATTGGTGTCAGAATAACGAATACGAGGGACTTAAAAACTGAGATTGATTTTTTTTTTCCTTTATGAATTGCAGAGAGTTTCACTTTTTTTTATTTCAAAAGTATACTTTTCTTTTCTTTTTGAGAGTTAAACGCCGACCACATTTATATTGATTTTTAAAACCGATTCTTTATCGTGGAGCATACTTTTTGAAATAACTGATCATTTAATGTATGGCGAATGACATAAGAATTAATTTTCAAGAAAGATTTTATTACAGTATAATATAATAATGAAAACTAAATATCAAGCAATATATAATTTCTTATGAATTTATCCGTTTATTGATTGTTGTATATTGTTTATCACAATATTTCATTATCACAAATCAGATTTTGGAAAAATCAGATTCGCTAAGTTTTTTTATCACTGATTCAGAATCACAAATCAGTGATCAAAATCAGTCAGTCAGAACATCGTATTTTAAATTTATATTAATCTGAGATAATTTCCCTAACTGTGAAATTTTATCCTTTCGTTATTATTGAGGATCCTTTCCCTTTTCGATGTTTTTTCTTAGAACTCCATTCATTCATATTCAAACCAGAACATCAGTCTGCACCAGCTGTTAGAAAAAGGCTAAAAGTGATTTATACCAAAACAAATATAAGACAAAAGAAAAAAATTAGATAAATGAAAAAGTATTAAAGAAAGATATTTCGTTCATATTATATTCTTTTAAAAACTGACATTCTCTTTTGATTTCCACTAGAATTACACAATTCATGCTTGGATAATACATTATAATGACATTTGCCAGTTATTGGCCTTTCATAGTAATTATGACATATCCGAGTGTTATCGGCTTCCATATAAAATGAAAATTGGCGCAACTACACGTATGGTTATACCTGGGGAGTGTTTCTTTGATTTTACTTAGTTATTCTCTCATATATATATTATATATATATATATACTAGCTGTACCCGCATGGCGTTGCCCGTGGTATAGCATCCAAGAAGAAAAATTAGCTTTAAGCTAAAGTCTAGCCTCTATCCGATATGACATGGAAATGTTATGCAACATCGAATATAAAATCTATTTAGAAATAATCAAAAATAGCTACAAAACAATTTTTTGTAGAACGAGCTCTTTGGCGTTTAATGTGTTCCCGTCGTTTAATTCTTTTAGACATAATGAGATTTGAATCGCAGTTTAAATTCAGATGTAAACAAAAAAACGTATCGCATGGGCATGCCACAGCTCTTGCTATTTGCATGTGTACAGTTTGAGGGTCTCGAGAATGCGCAGAATAACTAAAATCTCAATTATAAAACTACCTTTTTTATTTTGATATGACTTTAATGTACTAAAACCTTCCTCAAAAAATGCTCTACTAAATGGTATAAATATCTCCAATATCTGTTAAATACTTCTCGAGTCTCCTTAGACACTTTCAGGAGACATGTTATATATATATATATATGCTTCAAAATCTAAAATCGTAATCTTTCATCAGAAAAATAAGAAATTTCATTTTATTTTAAGAAAATGTACAACTTTTGACGTAACACGATAAATTATACACAAAACAAAAAAAAACTAATTCATCTCTTTTGATTCCCAATACAATTACACAATTCATACATATACATGGAGCAAAATCTAAAGTCCCAATCCTTTTTCAAGAAAATAAGACGTTTCATTTTATTTTAAGAAATATATATATTCATGACATAAAACGATAAATTATTCTCAAAACTAAACAAAAAAGAATTATTATTCTCTTGATTTCCTCAACAATTACATATATATGGAGCAAAATCTAAAATCTCAGCCCTTTATCATGAAAATTAAACATTTCATTTTATTTTAAGAAATACATACAATTTATGACATAACACAATAAATTATATTCAAAACTAAACAAAAAAGAATTTCCTTCATTTCATTTCCTTCGGAATCGCACAATTCATGCTTATACTTGTTTATGATGTTACACGCTTTTACTGACACGATTCAAAAGGAAGCATTTAAAATTTCATTTTCCGATACAAAGAAGCAATGGTTACCGTCTTTAAAGAGAAACAAAAGCATCCAACACACTGTGATGATCCGTTATCTAATTGCTAATGTCGAGTTATCACTTTCTCCTCGAAAGAGCTTTCTTGAGAGGCTCTCTCTCTCTTTTTGCTCCTGCGATCCCATAGAGCGTAAATTAAATAATAGTCCTTTTGTCATCTGATCACGTGTCGTAGCTGTTGATTCCTCCGGATGCTGCCCCTGCTTCGGAATTCGATTCACGATACATCGATGATCCAAAGCAAAAAAAGGAGCAAAATGGCAGAGAAACATTTACAATTCCTCTACAGCTCTCTATGGGGGGAGCCCTCCCCCCTCCTCTTCTTCTGGCATAGAATAGTAGTAGGAACATAAAAATAAAACAAAAATAGAAGGAAAACATAATAAATGTGGAAGAGAATGAGTCAAAACTGCGAAGAAAAATAGAACAACAACAACAAAAAAAAAGATGGGGAAGAAAAGAACAAAATGAAGCCTTGTTATTCTGAAGGAGTATCACACGCGAAAGTGGCATCTAATGGAAACATTATGCAGTTGAAAACTTCAAAAATCCACGCCTTATCGTTTCTAGCCCTTTGTTTTTATTTTATTTTATTTTTATATATTTTATTTTATTTTATTGTTTTTTTTTAGTTCTTATTTTACCTTCATTTCTCCGTTCGAATTTCAAGTTTGAGTCTAATGCAGCAGAATGTTCAAGAAACGACTCCGGAATAACTGAAGTGAAGAGAGGAACAAGGAAACGGGTATTGTTTATTGCACGAAAAAGTGTATCTTTATCGTCTGCCCGTTTACATCGATATTTCGAAAAGCAGGACTGAGTGCTTTAAATTCAAGAAATGGAATTCTTTAGGGAAATTTGCATTCTTTTTTTTATGTCTGCCAAGAAACTAGCTCCTAGTTTTTATGTATATGAATAGTAATGAATCGTGAAGTACAATGGAATATGTATATATATATTTTTCTTGTTCAGTGTTATAGATGAATCAAATACACGCCAAGCTCATAATGTATAAATCAGATCTTAAAAGGTTTCGATTGTAACTCATAATTTTTTCCTTTCAAATCTCTAAGGTTTCGTGCCTATTTTTTTGTAAATGTCAGATTTGTGAAACAGTTTAGATGGAATTTACGAAGCGGCATATGATATATAGCTGACGGTTAATAAAATATATTGAAACAAGTAGGATAGAAAATATTTGTTTCTAAAAAGAATTTCTGAATAGGTTTTTATATTTCTTAATCTCATATTTATTGCCATTTACATTGAATCTAAATGTGATATACTATTGAAAAATATAATTTATTTGCCAGTCTATTAATAATATGCATCTTTAATTAGTCTGTTTGTTAACGTGCATCGTGAAAATAATAAATGTTTTCCTTTTTTTTAAATTGTTAGCAAATAAAAATGATTTTAAAAAAATTTTGGAAATAAAACTGTCACAATAATAAAACTTATCATCTGTACATAGCATAAAATGAAGAACCTTGAAAGAGTCTTCATGTTTGAAATAAGAAACCTCAAGAAATATTAAACTGATATCAGAGGTATTTGAACCATTTGGTAGGGTATTTATTGCGAAAGGTTTTAGCATATTGAAGTCATATAAAAATTGAAAAAAGAGTATTATAACTGAGATTTCAATTATTTTACTACTAAGATTCGCGCATGCGTAAAACATATGTACTTTGCACTTATCAGCTCGTGTGCGAAAACTCCAAACTGCCCACGCGTAAATAGGATGAACTGCGATATGCATGGATGAAACATTTATTTGTTTACATCTGTATTTAAAAAACGATTCTAAAGTCATTATGCCAAAAAAGCAGCCAATATAGTTTAGAAATAAATATTATGAGGCAAGCTGAATTTTGTTTTCATATTAAATTATGCAGAGTTTGATAAACAAGTGTGGAACAGTGTGAACAATGATTTATTTGTGAATTTTTAAATTTCAAAACGGCTTTTCTGTTGTATATTTTTATTGAATTGTTTTGCCAATGAGCATAACATATTAACTTTTTAACAGTCTAAATATTCCTGAATGTGTGCTATAAAAATTATTTTGTAGGGTTTTATTTGGCGATTTCTAATACATTTTTGTTTGATATTGCGTGTTATGCCCATGTCATAACGAATGGAGATTAGATTTAAGGGTAAAGCTAATTTTCCCTCTTCGATGTTATGCCTTGGGTAACGCTTGCTAGTAACGAATAAAATCAATTTTTAAATGACATCGAAACGTTTTCTTTATAAAATCATTTCCAGTGAAACTTTTACTATACTTAAGTATTAAACTTTCAGTCGGGAAAGCTTCAAGCACTAAGATCAAAATTTAAATCAACAAAAGAAAAAAGAAATTAAAATGCAATGACGGTCCAGTTATCCAAATTAATTGGAATTTTGTCTCTTGAAGGCATAAATCCAACGATTTTTCTTCCTCTTTGCATTGCAATTATAATTATTTCTATGACATCAATGTACTTTCTTTAAGCTTCCAAATTAGGTCATTATATTAATTTTGTTTCATCATCACAATAAACTTGTAGTTATCCATTAATTATTTCTTACTAAGGTATATTTTCGGTCATGTAAACTAACGATAATGGTATGATGTTAGGCAGAGAAGGCACACCCGTACATACACACACCACTTTCCGTGATGACAGAGTAATCTCAGCCAAAAACACATTCCTGAAACTTCTCCACTGTACCAATGTCAGAGCATTCGGCCCATAGTGACCAATTTATTATGTACTTAATCCTATGTTATGCTTTCTTTTCTAAAATACTTTTTTTTTCTTATTCTTCTACCCTAAGGCGATGGCCAACCCTTAAAAGTCCTAACAATCCACAAGCATGAAAGTCTTTTGCCTTGATTTTCACATATAAAGATGTAAAATAGTATATTGTACTTTGTAACGTAATAAAAAAAAATTGTGTATAGTTTCAACGATTTCCTTTTATCAATTGGATCTATTCTACAATACTATAATTTTTATCATAACATTGCATTCTAATTTTTTTGCCTCAAAATCCTATTTCAATTATTTTAGTCGCATAAAGTGAATAGACAATAAATTATTATATATTCTTCATATAAACTTAATTGAAAGTTTAATTAACATTTATAATTCTGATGACAAATCTATATATCAAATGACATCCATACAGTTTTTTAAGAGGGGGGGGGTATTATTGTTTACACACCCATAAAAGTAGACAAGTAGGTTTCTATTCAATATATTTGGCTCAAATTTTGATCAAAATTCACAAATTTTTATAATAAAACCAATATTGGATATCATTTATTTATTAAAAAAAATATAGGCACAATTCGAAAAGTGTATTATAATTAAGACTCAAAGAAATAAATTTTGGAGATTTCTCAAAATTTATAAATCGAATTTCAGGTTATTACAATACCTTCACTTAACAGGCGAAATAATGATAATCTTCACATTTTAATTAATAATTAAAATTTTTAATTTATTCTATAAACTTTAATTTTATTAAAACGATAAACGTAAACGCTAATACCGATGTTGATATTTTTTGTTGTTAAAATTGGAAATGAAATATTTTTGTTGTTAGTTCTAAAATTAATTTGATCTAACCTGAATTTAATTAATATGATTCATTAATAGATTTTAATTAATCGGTTAATCTATCTTTATTAATAATACACATTTGCAGAATAAGTCATCTTTAACAGTCAGAACTCATGAGACATTTTAGAATAAAAAAATGACCCGATAAATCACTTTTTGTATATGATTTGCATATTCAAAAATACATCATCTATAACATTTATTCGTGCTAGAAAAGAAGTATTTCAAACACCTTTTATTTCAACATGAAATATTTACTATAAGTTACATTGCCCGTAAGAGATATAAAATAAAAATGGTATAAAATACTAGAAAGACATGACTGCATTACAAAGATAGAGAAAGAAATACTTTACCAAACAAACTCTACACAAAGTTTAGTAAATATGCTTTATTTTGTTAGAATTTTTGATAAAGACTCAAGACAATTTATCATTTGACACATGAGAGATATTTATTTTCATTGTAAAGCAACTAATTTTTCCTTTTTCGGAAATGTATCGGATGTTTTAAACTTGACTTTCGATTCCCAATGGAAATATATATATATATATATTTTTATCTATCTTTACAAAGTTGCAGTTTGTTCTTCTTTAGTCTCTTGCAGGGAAAACTTTTCTCCATGAATTTTAATTCTCCTGATTTCGTAGACGTTGCATTATTTACAAGAACCTGAAACATTTTCATTCTCTATTGATTTTTTTTTTCTTTCTTTTAAGTTCTTACCTTCGTGCTGAATAATCCAAACAATGGGGTTTTTTTTTTTACAGAAACTTCAGAGATTTTTCTAATTTACTTTCCGTAAACAAGTAATTTAAGTATTACTTAATCTATAACTTTTTTATGAAAATAATTCGTAAATTTATTTGAAAAAAATTTCTGCTACTTATTTGCTCTTCTTTTGCATAATTTAAACAAATCAAGCAGTCTGAGATTTCAGTTTGTATTTCTGTCAGTAATAATATAAACATCTATTTAAAGAAAATTTAAACTTAAATTTAACTTTAATTCATTTAGAAAGGAATTGTTACTTTGTACTTGTTATAGACAAAGTCTCTGACGAATTCAGCTATTTAAGTCGAGTTTGTACTGCAGCTTTTGAGGGAAAGGTCCTTGAGCACACGAGGACAGACTTTTAGCTCATATGAAGATGACTGTTACACAATCCCTTGCAAAACCCTTTATACAGAGACATGGGGGGGGTGACTTTCACACACCCTACAGATAAAGTACAGGGATAAGAATAACTAAGCTCAAATCGGGACTCAAACTTGAGACTCCCAGATCACAGGGAAGGCGCACTATCCATATACCAAGAATCATCGAGAAGAGTACATGACATAAATATATGAATATACCAGTATTATAAAGATTAGATTTATTTTTATAAAACTTCTCTTAGATTTATCGCAACTTAATTTTATTGGATTTTAAAGTGACAATAGAGCTTTTTGGGGGAAAGGACTTCGTAATTTTCAACTTGATAGACTCTTGAACTTGTGCATCTGTCCCTTTCCAGGCTACTGCACCAAGGCAAGAGAGTAACTTTCCCTTCTCCGATGAAATTATCGTGCACAAAACAGGTTTAAGCAGCGGCTCTTCGGTGGTATGAGATCGCTAACAAAGAAAAAAACAGCATCACTCTTGAAAATAAAAGAAAAAAAATATTGGGTATCCACACATCCTGACAAAATAAGACAGATATATTAACGACTTCAAAATGATAATTTTTTTAATCCTGTTTCTACATAATAGAGCAGTATCTTACACCCCAGTACCTATAACACTAATTTATCTTATTAATTGGATGACCACAAGATGGTAGCTAAATAAGCTGGAGGGAGAAAAGATACGATGAACCATCCAGAGATCTGCACAAGGAATCAAATCTGGCAGAGTTATATTCAATGCTTTAACAAAATAATTATTAAATGAAGGGGAGAAATAATATCTGGTATCCCCAGACCAGAGCAAAATATTGCACAAATGTTATCTTAACGACATAAAAATGAGAAAAAAAAATAATTCTGTTTCTACATAACATAGCAGCATCCTTCCCCGGTGCTTATTACATTGAATTATCTGACAAGTTGGATGATCACAAGACTGAAGAGAAATAAGGGGGAGGGGGAAAAATATACGATAAACCATCCAGAAATCTCCACGCAGTATCCAATAGGAATCACATCCGATACAGCTGTAAGTAATGTTTTAGCAAATTATTAAACGGAGAAAAATGCAAAAAAAAATTATGGAAATGAGTTAAATTTATAGAATAATGTTGATATTTACAGAAGCAGCCTCTGCACATTTTTGATTGCCTTTAGCTACGGATAAACTGAATATCAATTACTAACTTAAGATAAAATAATTTATAATTGAAGAGAACAAATTGATAAATATCATTGTGAACATCCATATAACATATGGAAACACAAACAAATGTTATATATGAATTAAATCTTTTATCTGGTTCATGTGGTTTTGATTTCTGGTCTCTTTTGAGGACGCGGTTTGGTAGTTCAATGTGGTACTGTAACTTTTCTTGTTTCTGCATCAGAATTTACCTTTCATGCAGCTATTTTCAATTTTCAGCAATAAATAAACATATGAGTGATGTATATTTTTCATTTAAATATTTTACTTTCTTTTTTAATAAAAGATTGTTCATTTCTTACAGATCGTTGGTATTGGTATCAACAAGCCAAATCTCAGTTGCTGAAAAATCTGGACGATGACCGCAATTACAACGTGGCCAAGAACCTCATCCTCTTCATCGGGGACGGTATGGGAATGACCACAGTGACAACTTCACGAATCCTCAGGGGGCAGAAACTGGGGAAGACAGGCGAGGAGAACGAACTGGCGTTTGACAAGTTCGAGTACGTCGCGCTCTCCAAGGTATGCCATTTGTCATAACAATTTTTGTAACAAAGTTCCATCTGTTCTTTTTGGTATTCGTTGAGAAAAACTTCAGTTATATATATATATATTTCTTTGGTGAAGAACGCTTTTCTTGAAATCTATCGTTACATCTAAACTTTGAACAACTTGGTGTACTCGAAAACAGCTTGATCAGATGTTAAGAACTGAAAACTTTTTTTTCTCACATTCCATTAAAAATGGCCGAAATTGATCATCTTCAAAGAGAAATTGATCATAAGAAGGAGGAATTCTTTATATATATATATATATATATATATTTATATATTATATTTTTGAATCAAAAATTTAAAAAGCAAACATTTCATTGCAGTAGAAGAAATATCGGAAATCTTTAGGTTAAATCGCAAAATAGAAATAAATATATAAGGTATATGGTTAAGGTTAAAAACATGAATTGGGAAAAAAATTAGCATTTTTATTAATTTTTTTTTCTGTTTCAAAAAATTTGTATATTTTTTCAGTGGTATCTTTATTTCATCTCTGTCGCAATTAGAAGCCAATTTAAGGCAAATTATTAACATATAAGAGTGATGTTTATTTGTAAGCGTTTTAAAAATTTTAACTGCATTTTCTGAAAAGTGACTTTTTCCAAAATTCTACTTTATTAGTATTTCTCTTAAGATAATGAAGTTTATTATTAGTGCTCGTTTCGTCTGGCAGAATATAATAATATGGGGTCGAACGATCTGTAAATGGATTTCGAATTGTTTAATATAAATATTTTTCCAAAAAATTTAGAACACTTCATAAATAATTTCATTTATCAGATACAAAAATTTTGTTTTTGAAAATAATTTTTAGATTGTAGTTTGTAACACTCTGACATATGTCTCATACATAATGTTATGGAAAAAATGAGAGAATGCGATAATAATATTATATCAATCCTAGTTTTTGCAAAAAAATGCTAAAATTTACATCAAATTATGCCTCTTCTTCAAAAGTGAAACTGCATATATATTTAATTGAATTAACTTTTATTCATAATTTTATCCTCATATTAGTAAAAATACTTGATTTAAATATTAAAATATTGTTCTGTTGGAATATTCCCTCAGTACCTAGTCGGATACCTTAAAACTGAAGCAGTGAAAACGTAATATTTTAGCTATTGTACAGAATTAGTTTCATAGAATAAAAAATGTTAAAAAATATTGCTGTGTTTTTAAATTTACTTAATATTTGAGAATGTTATAATTCGAATAATATGCTTTAAAAAGAGACTAATAAGGAATATGGTAAAAAAAATGCCATGCTTAACTCAGACACAACTGAAATGTTACTTAAACAATTAAATAAAATTAAGAAAAGCTATAAATGTTTTAATTTGAATAATTTTAATGTTTGCGCTAAACCGAACATGTCTAGAAGAAAAATGTGTTTCTACGAAGAATTAATTTTAATCCCTTTATTCTCTTTATAATTTTTTTCATAAATTTTAGATTTCATGAGGATGAAAAATCAGTTGAATAAAATCAACTCTTAAAATGCATATTTATTTAAGAAAAATGAAATAATATGCGGCAAAAATTAATCGCCTGCGCTTTTTCCTGATGTCTAGATATTATGAAAAATATCGTCTGGTATAAATATTTATAAATGAATTTCGTTTAAGCTTTTTTATTTTTTAATAAAAGACAATGAAGTTATTGCAATCCATAAAAAGAAAAGAAACATGCTGTATAAAAGCTTCACGAAAGTGTTAAAAACAATATTATCAAAATGTTGCCACCAAAGAAATAATATTATCAAAAAAATAATAAATTTTAAAAATCTGATGTTTATTCTTATTTATTTACATGAAGACTGCGAAATATTCATTTTTTTTAATTCTTACAAATTTCTTGAACGTGATTACATTATTGATAAAACTGAAAATTTAAGCCTTAAGGTACTTTGTTTCATGCTTTGTTTTTATTTATATAACATGTATAAAGTGGAATAGTTTAACGTATGAAAAATTAGCGGAGAGTTATATAAATCCTTTAATCTTAATAAAAAAACTTTTTATATAATTGAGGGATTATATTCGAACTGTTATTGTAAGACTTTAAAGAACAATCAGATGAACAATTACCTGACGGTACTCATTTTTATTTTCTAAAATATTTATTTATTCTCTAAAATTATTAACTTTTTTTGGTTGTTGATTATTATTTCAATTACAGTTTTAAAATAATGGAGCATTTAAAATTTCATTCTTTGAACTTTGGAAATTCAAGCTTGAATTGGCTTTCAGAAATAGAAAAAAATTGAGCTTAAAAATTACTTTGTTTATTGTTGTATCAGTTTTTTCTTTAGCTTCCCGACCAAGCAGCGAAACGTTTTCCAGAAGATGTAAATTTTTCATGTTTTGCAACTACATTTTGAACACCTTTTAATATTAATGTTTTTTGTTTTCCAAATTTTATTTTATTTGCTTATTTTTTTCCATCTTTTAAATTTTGTGCACTTATTTAGTTAACTTTTGCGAGCGAGCGTATGAGAAAAAGTGTTGCTAACAGATATCAAAGAAATCGGTAATATGCACCTTGGAGCGATTTTTTGCTTGAAATTTTAATTAATTAAAAATTAGTTGAATTATAGCATTGTTACATGGTAGCTTCCGAAAACATTCTTGTACATATCTGTTTCGAAATTTAAAAAAAAAGTTTTCATTATTTCAAAAAATATTAAATCCCGATTTTGTTTCTTTTGTTGAGAAAACCTAGGAAGAACAACTCTGTTTATTAACTAATTATGTAATTTATGAGAAATAAAAAATGAAGGGAGAATTCAACGAAATTAAGAAAACAGATGAATGGCACATTTGCATTTTTAATAGCACCATGATGCCAGAAGACGACCTCCATTAGAAAGGTTCTTGCATACTATGAAGAGAACATGTGCAAAGCAATTAATTTCACACGTTTTTTAATGTCTGAAAATTTGCAGAATCATGGACATGAAGTTATATTGAAACAATTCAACTGAAATTAAAATTCACCAATCAATTAACCTGAAACAGCTGGTTACCAAAGCTGACTAGTGTTTAATCACATATATTTGCTAATCAATAAAATTTTTAACTACTTTAGTGTCTCTCAGTAGAGCTCTTACTTGCTCAAATTAATCTTCTCATTTAATTGATTCCTTGAAACTTTATAAAGCATTAAAGTGGACCAATCTATATAAATAAAAATGAATGTTTGTCCGTATGTCTCTTATGCCCTGAAGCACCTCTCATCCTATTGAGATAAAACTTTGAATACTTATTACTTGCACTTACTTGTTGGTTGAATAATAAAGTTAAAAAATAAAATAAACTACAAAAAATAACAAAAAAAATCAAAAAAATTACAACAAAAGTTAAATAACAAAAAATAAAATAAATTACAAAAAATAACAAAAAAAATCAAAAAAATTAAATAAAAATAAAATAAATTACAAAAAATAACGAAAAAATCAAAGAAATTACAAAAAAATTAAATAACAAAAAATAAAAAAAATTACAAAAAAAATTAAATAACAAAAAAATTAAATAAATTACAAAAAAATTAAAAAAACAAAAAAATACAAAAAAAATTAAACAACAAAAAGTAAAATTAATATTATTTACGCTTCCCCTTTATATATCATCCAATTTCAGTCATTGTATTCTTTTCCGATAGGAAAATAATTATTATTATTCCTATCATTCCTAATGAAACAAGACATCTTAAATTTGAAACGATATTTCGTAAATTATTTCTTCTGCGGTAGCAACGCGCAGTGAACTAGCTAATAATTAATAAAATAATTACGGACCAAATTGGATGTGTGTAATTTTTTAAGTGAATAATAAATAGTATTTTCTCTATTACAGACTTACAACACTGACAGTCAAGTTGGAGATTCGGGTGCTTGCGCCACGGCTTTGCTGTGTGGTGTCAAAGGCCGTTTCGAAACGGTTGGTTTGGACGACAGCGGACGCTACGACAAATGCCAGAGCAGTTTCCAGTCGAGAATACCGTGCCTAGCGGACTGGGCACAAGCGGAAGGTAACATTTACTGCATGGAATTTCAAGAATAAGAACTTCATATAAAATTTATGAAATTGTGTCCAATTTTGAATTTGATTGCCAAAAAAAAAGGCATCAAAAGTGATAAATCACAAATTTGTTGCCTACTCATTTTGGGCCTTCAAAAACCTCAAACAACAACATTTTCTCATATCATTAAAAAAACTTAATAGAAGGGTCACGAATGATCAATACTTGGACGAAAATCAGACGCCCTCCCAGAAAAAATTGTTGTTTTGACTCCTTACTTGAAGGTGACCTTATATTAAGTCTTCAAACTGAATGCTTCATTTCCCTCTATTTATATTACGTTTTTTAATTCCTTTTATTATATTTTATAGAATTTAAAATTAATCTTTACTCTAGTTATATATTCATGAACTTATAATGCTGTTAACCGAAAAATATGACTGAATTATAATATTGAACATTAATTAATGTGTGAACTAAACTTTAATGAATTCATTGTGAAGCAGAATTGAAACTTTTGTTAAGAATTTATTAATAATTCAAAGGTGCAGGATAGCGCTTAAAATCAGAAACTATTTAAAACATTTTTGTTATCACTTGAAGCAATTTACATACTCATTACTGAGGGGGTAATTCATTATTGCATATTCTAATACTGTATTTATAACAGAAATCTTTAATCAATTTTATGTTTCTTAATTAGATTTTGCCTCATATCATACAAAATATTGTTCCCGAGGGAATTAATTATATGTATTTGAGATTTTACTACTAGTACCTAAAATAGCTCATTAATGAACTAAATTTAAATTAAGACAAATTATTTTTAATTAGATAATTAGCTCATTGTAAAAATTGGTTTAGAAAATATTTGAAGAGGCATTGTAAAAACTCACATTAATTTAATTCAAATTATATAGATTAAATGTGAAAGATAATATAGCCTAGCAACAACCTATATTTAGTCGACAAATTTAATAGGAGGCATCTAAAATTTGAGCTATATTAATCTATGGATAAAAATTAATAATAATCTCACTTTTTTATATGAGATGCATTTTGAAACGATTCTCATTTGGCAATACAAATTAGAACTGAAACTAATTGTATTTATTTGTGTGGGTGTGATGGGTTTTAATGCATCAGTCCACTGGTTTAGATTATTCGTTTATTGAATGATTAAAAAAGATGATTTTTACAAATGAAGTTTCATTGATGAAGAATTAATTGCTATGTCATGGAGATTAACAGTAGATATGTTCAGTTGCTCTTTTCCACCTACGCGTGTTACCTTGCAGAGGAATTCTTTAACACAAGAATTCCAGTTTCGGCCCTTTTAAGAGGATCATGTCTCAACGGTTTCCGGTCGCGACCCTTCTCGGCGGACGGACCGTATCCTCTTGTTCTAGAGAACTCTCTGCTGATTAACACCGGAAGAAGTGCTGAACGCCCTCTCGTGGAGTTAATTCACCACATTTATTAATTATTTTTGAAGAAGTAGAAGCTTATTTTTGAGAGAAGAGCTCTACAATTGATAATAAAAGACTTAAAAGATATTTCCAATACAACCACAATTTTAATTACTGACAACTAAAAATTTAACTAGTTACGTTATCGTATTTTGTAATATTTTTAAATCATAAATTTTAATTATTCGTCAAAAAAATTATTTTTTGAGTTTTATAATTGAAAATGAAATTATCTGAACTGAAGGGAAACTGGTTTACAAACTTTGAAAGCAAACCTTTTCTACTTCTTTCACAATAGGCTAGAAGTAAAAAATTTTGAAAAAGGAAATTAAAATTGCATATCTATATTAAATTAGCAGTCCACCAATAACAAAAAAATATTTTCCGAAATATATACCCTGTCTCTTTTGCTTTGGAAAGTGGTGACTACCTTTAAACCTTAACTGGGGAGATGAAAATTTAGGTCGTAACTGGGGAGGTGGGGTCTACGTGACCGTATTTTCTTATTCTCGAATCATGTTTTTTAATAAAAGTATTAGATTGGAAATCGATATATATATTCAGCAGACATTCTGCTTACTATATAAATATGTTTTAAAAAATTTTCAATATATATTATGATTGAAAAAAGTAAATGGGTTGGAACATACATTTTCTTCCTAAATTGCATGTTACAATAAATAAAATTCTTGGAAACACATATTATTTTATATTTTTTTAATTCTATTTATTTTTCCAGTATATAAAGGCGCATAGAAAACAATAGAATGTAAAATTCAACAATTATATGAAAATAAAAAATTTGACATTGGGTAAAATTGACCCTTTTTTTATCACCTTGTATGACTTTCATAGCACGGTTTTCTAAGACATTTTAAAATTACAGATTATATAGAACTATTATAAAAATTAGCCTATAAATTCTTTATATATATATATCTTTGTATATTAATATATTTTATAAATTTTCCAAAAACTAGAAAAATTAATTATGTTTGAACCTACATATCAGAATTAGTTGAATGCGAACTTTCATCGAAAAACTCTTCTATCCAATTACCCTTATCCCTAAAATCACTTTCTATATTTAAAAGTGTTTGGAGCATTGCTTCATAATAGAAATAAATTAGATAATATTTCTGGGCCTAAGTTTTCGCGCCATTTGCTAAGCCTTGTTTATCACTGGGACACTAACGTAGAGGAGCGGTATGAGTGACGTCGCTAAAAGAAATAACTGAATTATTAAAAAAAAAACATCTGCTGAAATCGGTTGAAAAAGTTCAGGTGTATTGAAAGTCACGAAACAGGAAGCTGCAGGGTCACTCCCCTCAATTGAGCTAAAATTAGAACAGGGGTGAGTGAAAGTCCATCATAGAGGTCTCATAGACCACACGCCTCCGGTTAAGGGTTAAAGAAGTACTCATTATAAGTTATTCTCGAAAAAGAGTTTGGGAAATTGGAAATTTAAAACATAAAAAAGAAAATATTGTTATCAGATAAAATTAGATTTTAAAAAGTTAAGCTACAATTTGTTTTCTGATATTTGTAAAATTATTGTTTGTGCCTATATTTTAGACTAGTTTATACTTAATTTCAAAATCAAACAATTTTTAATGAATTGAAATTTTTTAAACCCCTTGAGGACCAGCGCGCCAGAAATAAAACTCAGTCACGGGACCGAACGCTCTGAAACGGAGCGTCACTACCGGCCCGCGCATTTTAAGCAGTTAAGCCTAATTTTACAAAAAAAAACAAAAAAAATTCGTATAAAATCAGCATTTTAATAAAAAGACTCCAAATTTATATCCCATCACATATTATAATCCACAAAATTATATTCCCATCACATATCCCAAAACTTCTACGAAACACACACATAAATAAACGCCGCCAAAACCGAACACCATTCATAAATATTTTACTCTTACCCCTTGCAATAATCCGCTGAATGTACTCCCCCATATTCTCCTAACGAAAAAAAGCAATAAACAAGTCACTTATCTGTCAAAATATAAACACAGCGCGCAATAAATCCCAGCCCTTTAAAGAGCCGTGATTCTCACTTTGTTTACATCAATAAATATATCAAATACAGAAGCATAGAACAGAAACTAATGCCCATTCATGAAGGTCAAATACCATATGAGTCGACCGTTGTGAAAACCATTGCCGTTTAACGCCATCTAGTAGTATTTAAAAATTCAAATAAAACCTTCCGATTTCCAATTACGCATACGCGACGCTGGTCTCTCCGTATCAATCGGAGCTCTTCGCGTGGAAGCGACGCTGGGCTGATAAGAGTGGAATCGCTGCGTCGCGTCGACGAGACCTTGGTCACGAACGGGTTAAAAAATCTCTAATTGAGTATTCCCATCCAGCAACGCATACTTATACTACCTTCACTTGTTAGAAGTTCTAGATCAGATGGTCTGTCCAATTTAAAATCAACACATACACACATTCTCCTCTATTATTAGTGCGGTTTTTTCCTGTTTTAGTATAGATGTAAATACGCTTAGTAATTTGGTGCAAACTCAATTTTTTTTCATTATAATTTCTGTCATAATTATTTTTATCAGGTCTTAGTCACTGATAATTTAAAAATTATATAAGCACAACATTTCCATTTTTGATTTTGATTTTTTTTGTTCTGATATCACATAAAAAAGAAGAAATGTTCATTTACTTAAATAAATATTTCTCTAGGACATTTCTTTAATTCATACTCACATGGTTTATTAAATACTCATGATTTCTAATAATCAAGTATTTATTTACACCCAGCTTCCATGAAAATATGTATTATGGCCCTTACGTTAGACAATGTTATACAAGACTCTTCATCTTAAATACCTTGTGATGTCTTCTGTGCTATGGCATGTAGAATTTGATAGCTTGGTTGATTTTCTATCCAGTTGGATTCGTGTCCGTTAAATTGAGAGTTCCAACCCGCCAGCCTAAGATTCCCCGTGTTTGGTGGTGACTGACGCACGTATAAATCTATCGTGGTCACAAAGTCCTCCATATCGAGAGTAATACCACTGGATTATGTTTCAGATGTGATCATTCTGTGATCCAGATCTAAATTACGATCTGTAGATGAGTGAATGAAAATGCATGAATGCCGCCCCGTTGAAAAGGTTATGACGCGTGAGTAGCATCGTACTCTTGGCCCTAGATGGCGCTAGTGGCGAAAAAAAATCAGCTTAAATCGCTGTCTTCGTAATAGAGGGTTAGTCCAATGGAAAGTGTCATAAGAAACTATATTAATCTCACCAATTGCTTATTTTAGAAAATTTGTAATTTTTTAAAGATTTTATCCTGTGATTAAAGAGAAATGAATTAAATATTGAGAATTGCCTGATAATGATTCCCCATGCGCTAACTTACTCTCTCAGTTCTGAATGTTACTCCCCGACTCCGAAAACTAGTTTGGAATTATGCCTGACAGCCTGAAATCAGAAGGTTCTTTATACCAGAATTGTAGAATCTATTGAATTTTGAAGGAAATACACTCGCAAGAGATTTCTTTGATTTGTAAACACAACTTCAATAACAAACTGTGCATGTGCACAATTTGATACTTGGGTTCATCTTCTAAAGTGAAAACCTTATCAATTTTAAACAAATTCCTTCAAAAAGTGTACCCACTGTTTCTTCATATTTTTGTATGCGTATAAAAGCACTAACTCAATAAAACAAAATTTCATAAAAGAAGCTACTATAAGAATAAAGCTAATATGAAAATAAACGAAATTTAATATGGGCTCATGTGAACACAAATGTTGTTTTACATCAGCTTTTATGTCAATCGATCTAAAAAAGTCATTGTAATAAAAACCATTTGAAATCACAAAATGAAACTTTTACAGTAAAGTTTTTTTGCTCTGAGAATTCTGAAGGACAAGAAGGCATTTGTAGTTATTTTTCGGCAGCCTTGTTTGATTTTTCGAAAAAGGTTATTAAAAAGAACCTGCTTATTTTTGAAACGATATAGATTTAAAATATTTAACACTTACTAACTTTTATGCAATCTGCTCTTAAACTAAATTCCGAAAATTATAAAGTTATTTTTTTAATTATATATTTACAAATTCATTCTTTTTAAGTGGTATTATTGGTTTAAATAAGATAAGATACCATAGTGTACGATAAACCATTTTATAGATCGATTGCTATCAAAATTTTTCAATTTCAAACGCTTCCAATCAATTTAAGAACCTTCCATCTTAATAGAAAATTCATTGTTTTAGTTTCCTTGTACTAAAACACTGGTTTTTCTATTAAGATATAAATTTCTGTCAATTAAGATTTCTATCAGATAGCAATGCACTAACAAATTAATGTTATGTATTTTCTCGAAGTAAAATTCGAGTGGCCTAAAAACCTTAAACTTTAATATCATAGTCCTTCAAAATAGAATACCAATACTTTTTCTTCCTTTTACCAATTGACAATTTTTCTTCAACTATTTTTGATTTGTTTTAGTTTTCCAAACGCAAGAGCCCTGGTGCTACATCGAATAATATAGTAAAATTATGTCATTTTCAAATAGTCATCGGGGTGAATATGAGAAGAAACTCTAAAATTTAATCAAAATTTAAATAAATGGACAATTTTTTATAAATTTTAAAAATACAAAAAGTTGCGCATGAAGTGTCTTGTCAAACAAGAAAGATAATTGGGTGCAAGACTTGAAAAATCTGTAAAATCTGTGTAGAAATTTGAACAACCTGCCAATATATGATGAATGTTTATTTATTCTTCAACAATAGTTCAATCTAGTCCTGCCTATTTCGACATGCCCTCTTCATGTCTTTCAGTATTAATACATTCGCTGCTTTTTCGTTCTTTACGAATGCAGTTATATCAATAGCCTACACTATAAGAAAGTTAATTAAGAAATTTAGTCATAGTGTAATTAGATAATGAATTAGAAGTTTACAGCAATGAACTAGTTAGTAGCTCATAATTAGTAACAGCGCAATCAATAGCAATTAGTACCTTGCCGTAGATCAATAGGTATATGACCAATATGCCAATCGCTAGCGCAAACTTAAAAATTAAATATTGACTTCAGAGACATCGATTTAAGGCAATGATAACAAAAGGTGCCTGTAGCCTTGTCTCTTTTTTGTTACATCAAGATGGTGACTCAGTGACTGGAAAGCAATCAGTGGATTCAATAAATGACGATGGCACAAACCTCTTAAAATTTATACCTTTAATTTAATTTTTTCACCTCAGGGATTATGACGCCTTTTAAAAATCAATAGCCTGACAATACACATATATAATTAAGCTAACACATTACCATCTTTCTTAAATTGGATTGATAATTGGAAACTCACATCAGGCAGGCAGACAGGCATTCCAGCGTGCAAAATCTTCCCACCCACCCTTCCTTGTCCTCCTAATAACAATTCCAACCGTTTGGAAACCAATAATCATTTCGCGTCTTATTTGAAATCTTTCGTTGTCACAGCACTTTCCTTTGCCAGTAGATCCCCCCTCTGGGGTATCGAAATTCCGAGGCTGTAATTACTCATCTCCCAGTATGCAGGCACGGGGTGAGAGGGGTTGGTGGTGGTGCAGGGACTATTAAATCTTTCAGGTGGTGGTGGTGCAGGGGTTGGAGATACGCGCAGAGACAGTTTGTTCCTTCCTGTGTGAAACTCGATAATAGCGCTAATTGAATCGTCAATCAATGGGAAATTAATTCGATTCCCGTCGCCCGATTCCGCGGTTGATGTGTTCCGGTGGAAGATTTTGCTCGGGTGTGAAGACGCGTCTTTTCATGCAAAGGGGATGGACTGGGGTGCCGAGTAAATATTTCCTAATGCGAATAGAATGAGTGCGCTCTTGGAATGAGGATAAGGAGTTGATAAGGGATAAGAGCGTGTTTATTGTTGCTCGGGCTTTATTGTGATGAGAATATTATTCTCTGAATAGAACGAAAGAGGATTAATTAAACATTTGGGATTTTTATTCTCCTGTGCATTTATGGTGGACACTGATAGTTTAAACAAATTTTAATAGTTTAAAGGAAAATAATTGCAGTACGGAAAGAGCCAATTCAGATTCTCTTTAACCATTTACTGTGCGGAATTCGTAAAAGGCCATAGAAGTTAAGGTGCTATATTCATAAATTAAATATGACTCACAGTATTTAATTCGGTGACAGAACAGCTTTCATGTTGCTTCAAAAGGGAAAGTTAAGTTTTCTCAGCTCTATTAAACTAAGCCGTAAAAAACATTTTCTTTGTGAAAAAAAATATTGGCAAAAGAAAGTTATCTGACTGACTTCGGGAAGGACAACATATTATATGATTTGCAGGTATTATATGCCGTTGCTGTTGTCTTAAACAGCAAAAGTAGTGCAGTGAAATCAAATTGAACCAAAAATGTCCAAGACAGCTCTAGACCCAACCATAACCTCCGTGGAATAGAGAAATTGGTGTGGGGGATCTAGATGGATTCTGAAGAAATTCGCCAATATAGCAGGGCAGTCAAAGATAAGGTCGGGAGAGTTCAGTGTCTGTGCACTGAGAACAACCCCTGCAGCTTCGATGGCCATCAGAAGATATTTTAATATTCATAAGATATTTTCATACCATTGAGGTGTTTAGGACTCTATCTGGCTATGGTTGTGGAGGTGGCGGTTGCAGTTTAGGGTAGCGATGGAAGGTTTCTGTGAAGAAGCATGAAGTAGTCTGCTGCTGGCTATTGTATCAGCATCAGTGAGGTGCAGGCTACTAGAGAATTTAGGGTTATCTCACCCTTGGCGAGGATATAAGCATTCTCATTGCCAACCTTGTCGACTTGCGCTGGTATCCACTGCAGGTTGATTGCCGAAGAATGCAGGTCCTTTGGACCGTAAGTATTTTGCTAAGAGCAGGATGATATCTTGGGTGAGCTGGGAGTTGTTCTTAAAATGGCCTGGACGGCAGTCCGAGAGTCCAAGAATATAAAAAGTCCATTAGAATTTTGGATCGCTTTGAAGTAATAGCGGTGGAAAGCCTCCTTGATGGCCATTGGCTCACAGGTGTAATTTGAGGCAATTTTACCAATATATATTTCGTGGGATTCAGATTTACCATGAACATAGGTGAAAAAGAAGCCGGCACCAACCCTGTGGGCATCATATGATAATGTGATAAAAAAACTCTTTAGTATTCAGATTGTCTATTACGTTTGTTTCCTTTAAGGAAATGTGCGATATTTTATAGGCTTTTGAAATTAAAATCTGTGATTGTATTGAGCATTTACTAACCTTAGTCTGCTTTGCTATTCATAATACATTAATACTGGTATGCTGCAAATTTTCAAAAAAAATCCTTAATTTGAGTAGGTAATGCGCTGACATTGATGAAACATGCCAAGAAAATACAGATCGACTCGTTTTCGAAAGTAAAAAAAAAACTTATTGAGTAGTTCATGTAAATTTTCATTTATATAATGATGAATTCGAATCAAATAAATTAATGCTCATTTTGAATTTCACGAAAGCTTTGAGATGAATCTAATAATTATAAAATAGATTGCTGAAATTAATTGCTACAATAATCCTCTCTTCAAACTTCTGCGCCTCATCAGTGGCTGAAACCTGGTGGATTTTGATTTTGAGCATACTTTTATGTACCACAAATCCATAATGATATCGTGTCCAGAAAGCACAGCATTTCCACCAAGCCCTCACAATCCATAAAATGAGTCGAAAAAAATAAATTGAGTATTAGATGGTGTATTTTCTATTGGGAAATAATTAATCATTTGTATAATAATGTGAACAAGAATTAATGAGCATGGATGAAAATATTTATGTACTTATTTCCTCCCTTATAACTCTTTTTAAAAATTTTTTAAAAAATGAAATACGAAATATTATGCCCTTCTAACAGATTTAATGATGTAAATGTGAGAAAAATAGAAAAAATACTTAACTAAAATCAGAAGTGTTGCTATTTCTTATGTCACTTGCTATTGGACTATCCCGCTGTTATGATGACAGCGATTTGAGCTGATAGGATGCGTATCTTGATTTTCGGAAACTCCATCTAGAACCAAGAGGGCGACTTTGCCATTCACGTGTCACAACCCTTTTAACGGGGTGGCATTCATGCATTTTCATTCACTCATCTACAGATCGTCATTTAGATCTTGGTCAGAGAACGATAATCTCTGAACCAGTATCCCCAGAAGTATTACTCTTCAGGACTTTGTGACCACGATAGATATATATGTGCGTCAGTCACCGTAACAGACGGAGAATCTTCGTCTGGTGGATTCGAATTCGCAACCTAATGGACACGAGTCCAATTAGGCGATCCCGGTCATAAAATTAGAAGTAGAAATTACTATTGGTTTTAAAAGGGTTCTGTTTCTGAGTGGTTATAAATACAATTTAAGTTTTTCAATCAATTAATATAATGCAACAATGGTATCCTTACAAGTGCTCCATATTTTCTCAGTAACGTCAGCGATAAAATTGACTTTAGATACTGGATTTTGAATATTTATTTCATGTTATAAGACTCTTACCGAACAATTGAAAGATATTTCAGCTCAATTTCAAATAAAATTCCACAGGAAAGTTCCAATTTCTGAGAAATACACTGTGATATTTTTACACACCATTGTTAAAGTAAAAGAATTTCATTTATTTAACGGACGTCCAAGCAGGCTGTAAACTTTTTCCTCTAATTCGTATATCGTTTGTCACGGTTTTCTTCTACTTCAACGGAATTTATTGTCGGCATTTTATATAAAATGTTATTCGGAGGGATTTTCAGGTGATAGATCAGATTTGATGAGGTGTCTGGTAAAAATAAAAAACACAACCTAACTCAGGAAATAATGGTCACAGTATCAGAAAATATATCAAGAACCTAGAGAAAGTTATGTTACTGGAAACTAAACGATAACAAGTTTTTTATCCAGAGAAACGATTATTCTTTGGAAGCAATAGAAGTACAATAAGCAGTAGTAAAATATGTTAAAATTTAATACACAAAGAAAAAGTTAAGCCCATTCCATAGGTCATTTAGCAAAAACAAAAACAAAAACTTAACACAGGAGAAGGCTTTTCTGCTGCTTAATAGTCTGCTCCTTCTGGTTTAACCTCTTGGAAAGAAAAATACATTTTATAAGTAATCGTCTCGGACGTCATGACAAATAAGCAACACGCACATGTTGCAATGACATCAGATATGTTTAGCTGTTAACACTGATAAATCTACACGATTAATAACATTGCCCCCCAAAAAATAAAACTTCTTAAGAAAATGATGTTTCAAATAACGCTGAACGCATAGACTTAAAACCTGATTTCAATACAGATCCACAGTGCATATATGTCCGATACACATTAAATATGACATCGTGAATCGAATACAAGGGGTGTTCAAATGAAACGGTACGAAATATCGTCTCAACGTAACCGTTAGCATATTTGTCTATGCCGTTATGGGAGAACGTAACGAGATATCTAGGGATACGATTGGAGTTTCAGGCATATATCGGAGCATGCGCAGGAGAGAGCACAGGTTCTTATAAAGAGCGCCGTACAATTGTGTAATAGTGAATGCAAAGACAGAATAACGAGCACAGAAGAGCCATTAACCTCTATATGTACTGTGAGACACTCTGAAGACTACACAAATCCATCAAGAAAAAAAGACCGGAGCTACTCAAAGAGTATATGGCTTTGCTCCATGATAACGCTCATCCACACGTTTTCAGTCACACATGTGGAACTGGCCAAGTTCAAGTGGGAGCGGCTCGACTGTTCCCCTGAAAAAACATCTGAAAGGGAAGCCCATCAACATGGACGGCTAACTGAAGGACGCCATGAGGGACTGGGTCTCTTCAAGGCCACAGGCATTCTAACAAAAGGATCCTTCGGCTCGTTAATCAATGACATCGTTGAGTTCAGGTCTATAGTGTATACTTGAATGTTGTTTATGCCCACAATTTCTTTTCGTATTTTTTTCATTTGAACACCCCTTGCTGAAATTATGTGAAAGTGAACAGGGATAAACAGTTCAAGTATTGATCTCATCATTCGACCAAAATAACGAGGTCAGAATTTGACAGGAATATATAAATTTGGTGCAAAGACCATATCATTCTCAGTATAACTAAAAGCGTTTTGAATTCTTTGTGAAATACAGGTACGTGGACATTTTCCAAAAATATGTTTTTCGAACTCATTGTGGTCTAAAATGGGGAGATTCGCCACAACCACGATTTCGAATATTTCTGACGATCATTATATTTTTATGCTATGTATGTTAGAAAGTAAATTGGTAAATAGGGATTGTCTGCTTTATTTAAAAGCATTTGAAGTTGAGGAGCTGTGTTCCAAATTTGCAACCTATTGCTTTTAAATTAAACTTTAACATAACATTAGCTAAACGAATACTTCACTTTTAGGTAAATCTACCGGTCTGGTGACAACGACCCGAGTAACACATGCCACCCCTGCCGCCATGTACGGCCACTCTGCGAGCAGATACTGGGAGAGCGACGACAAGATACCGGAGGAGGCGCGGGCCGCCTGCAAGGACATCGCTCGACAACTGGTTGAGAACGACCCAGGAAGGAACATCAACGTAAGTCAACTTGCATTTTCAAAAATTCCTTCTTCCCTTAATTACGTACAGGCATTTAATATGAACGATTAACTTTAATAAAATTTCAAAACAACAGTTAAAATGTATTTATATAAGAAAGATAGAGATTTGTAGCCTTTCTTTTAATGAAGTTGAAGACCTGGTGACGAAAGGATAAGCAAAAGTGAACCTCTACCAATAAAAGTTCTATGTGATGATTCCTTAGGGCCTTAATGTAAATAAATTTATTGTTAAGTCCTTCTGATTATTTGTTGGAAATTGCTATATCCTAGAATCGAATGAGAATTCTTCGTTGCTTACTTTCATTTGCATAGCTTTGGTTCAGACAAAGCAATCTTGGACTCGAGTGGCACCGGATCAGGAAATTATCGACTCAAATTCTGTCATTATTGTCTTATATTAGCAGTATTTGCTGTCTTATACTAGTATTGGCAATGGCATAAAATCAAAGAGGAAAAATTAGCTTTAAACTTAAGTCCAGCCACCGCCCTATGTGACATAGATGTATCACGGAATATCAAAAAAATAAAAATATATATTTAGAAATCATCAAAAATAGCTACAAACAATTTGTATAGCACACGACTAGAAATCCGGTAGTTTACCACTAGCCCATTTCTGTTTGACCTCATACATGCTGTGGACATTGTACCGAATTTCTAGTTATGGGCTACTGATTTCGTTATACTATTCCCTGTACTGTTCTGTGTTCTGTACTACTGTACTGGCTATTCTGTGTTCGTCTCGGCTGTAAACATTTGTCATCCTAGTGCTGCACTATCTTCGCGTAAATATTTGTCGTCTATGTTTTGTCCTGTCCTCGTGTAAATAAACACCGTAGTTGTGTTTTTCTACTAAAGGACTGCTCATTGTATTTATCTCACACAGTACAGCCACTACACATAAGAGTACCCGGAAATCAGCATGATATTAGGGAATGATATCCTGAATAGCAAATTTATATACTAAAATTCTATATAATGAGTTATATTTTTTGACAAAATTATAAGGCAGATTCATTTTGAAACTAGAGATATTTTATTAAATTTTATGTATTCCATAACTGTTACGGATGCCGTAATGAGATACAAAAAGCATATGGCTGGACTTGGATCGACGGGAGGCCGTCTCTTTCCAGATCCGAAGCTTGCGTGCTCAAATTCGTCCGGGTTTTAATCCTTTGGTATCCAACATCTAATTTTTTCCCATTTCCTTTTATTGTCATATTTGATATCTTGAACGGTCAGTGCCCTTTTGAAAAAAGGTCTAAGAAAATTCGTCTGTCCTCAACCAATAAGATAATCACGATGATGATGTCGTGTGGGAGGTTACCATGGACAGAGTATCTTCTGTGGATAAAGATCCCGGAGCACACTAGGGCAGAATTCTGATTTCAAGCTAATGTGATGATGACATTCACAAATTTGTTTGAACAACCACTTTTTACTGGAAGGTTCTTTCAGATATTTCATAAATAGATAACAGGGTGAAAAACAACCATGCCTAAACCAGGACTCCTTCCCGTGACGCCTAGTCACCAGGAAAGTGCGCAATCCTGGGCGAAACGTAGTTTAAAACCCCTCCTTGCAAATTTTACGTTAACATGCCAAAACTGACATTTTCTATTGTCTGGCAACTCTACAATTTTCCGCCTTTACTATGGGCAAGAATGGATACGAGAAAATACTATAACTGGATTGGGCAAAGGACTATGGTTAGCGAATTGGACATTATCCCCTGCGAGGGGTTAAACTCCGGTCGTACAGCTACTGCTAGGATAGAACGCCAGCCATTAATAAATCCATTTATATACTAGAACGACTCGAATGGTTCCGGTGGAGCATATGACTTTAAATCAGAAATTTCCGTCTTCAATTTCTTTATGTGTCTCGATTTTTATCTTTTAGTATCTTTCATATCAAATTATTTGTGTATATTTAATGTTGTAAGCTTTCTTTTATTACTATTTTTCATTCATAGACTTTTTTCACTATTCATATATTACAAGGCATTCGATACTTTTTGGAAGGATGATTTTAAACAAAATAAACATTTTCTTTCAGGTAATACTTGGGGGTGGTCGACGGCATTTTCTTCCTCGCAAGGAAAATGACCCTAAAATGCAGACGGATATGGGTCGGAGAGAAGATGGTCGTAACTTAATTGACGAATGGTTGCGGGATAAGAAAACCAGAGACCTTGATTATGAGTACATTTATAGGAAGGAAGACTTCGACAAGGTTGATCCGGCTAAGACGGATTACCTCTTAGGTTAGTTCATCATGGGATATAGTAATTATAGAAACGTGGTTCGGTATTTTTCAAAGTTTCAAAACAAATTTTAGTTGCAAATTTTGAAATGTGATTGAAATATCATTTATAAAAAACAGATTGGACATTCGAGTTAAAAAGATAAATCTTAAGTTTTTTTTTTTCAATAATTTTAGAACATATATACGAAATGGACGGTTGTTTTAAGGTTATTTTGCATTTTTTTAAAATTAAGTTCTGAGTTCCCGTTTCCTTCGTTCGGTTTATTTTTTCGTTTGAATTTCGTCTTAGACTATGCCAAATCTATTGGAAGTCAAACATTTCCAAGCATATTTAAAAAGCAAACTTATTGGTATTGGCAAATTCTTCTTGGTTGATTATGCCGACTTATCTTGGGTTTATATATATTGCAGTTCATTATATTATCTCGAAAAAACTCGGGCGAAGAATTTTTCAGTACAATTCGTTTTATCACGGTTTTACTCGGCCTGCAGGAAATGAAAGGAAATATTCAGCTTTGATTGGCAGTCTGCCAAGTTTTGTTGGTTTTGCGGTACTGGTCACGTATTTTCAATTTTGTATAGTAAACGTCTGCTATTGTATAGTTACTAATGTAAAAGAAAGAATAGTTGTGTTGAAAAAAAGGTAAAATAATGGTGATGATGCAAAATAGCGAAAGCGATAATTTTTCATATAGTGATTCTTGCTACTGAAAAAAAAACAATCTCAAATCCAATGTGCTCCAGTAAAAGAGATTCGAGAGGAAAACCATCAAGATAAGAGATATAATATCAAGCATCAGTTTGCGTTGTCCATTGTGTCAAAAACTATCATACAGAGACTAATATTAAACTTTTTTTCATTCTCCTGAGATAACTCAGGATAGTAAACTAATGTTAAAACTAAATGCTTTTACACCAATTAAAAAATTTAAAATTCAACTTAAAACCTACATATTTTGTTTCATTTCGTTTCCTTGTGTTTAATAATAAAATTTTAAAATGTGATGATTTATTTACAATTTAAAAAATTGTAAGGGAAGAGGTTAACTATAATTCACATTTATATTACCAGAATAATCGCCCCTTTTCGCCAGTTCTCAGTTGTATTATTCATTGCATTCATTTATAGCATTAAAAGTTTCTTTTTTGCACTTTTGGAAATAAATAGTGCCATTTGGTATTTATTATCTTAACATTTTCTTTTGCGAATTACCGTATATGCTTCAATAATCCATAATGTAATAGCTATATAGTATGTCGTCACTATATCTACTGCTAGAGTGATTTTGCAGATTTTTGGCATGTGTTCATTAAAAAACGTTTAAAAAAAACTGTATTTTCAACATTCTGTGACTGACCACAAATAATTTTTAGAAAAACAACATACTTTTGAAAAGTTATAATTAGTAGCAAAGGCTTGTACATTGCTAAAAAATTTTAAGCCTACCCTTTTAAAATAAAATTCAAACAAATTTTATTGCTTGTGATAAAGGTATAATATATATTTCCATTAAAGGTCTTGGTATTTTTTCACTGCACAGATAAATTAATATTAATTTATATTCCAGGATTGTTCAACCACGGTCATATGGCATATGAAGTGGACCGAGATTCAGGGCCAGACGGAGAACCTTCTCTCGCCGAAATGACCAGGAAAGCCATCGAAATTTTGAGGAAGAATCCAAGAGGCTATTTCTTAATGGTCGAAGGTAGGAATGCAACCTTGAATAAGTAACGCTAACCATTGTGTTTTTATTACAATCCTTTATCCTTTATTTAAAGAATTTTCAATATAATATATGAGATGTTTCACAACCAATGCCCTGTTATTTCATTGAAGTTGCAGTAACATCTACAATCAATTTAAAACATCAATAGAATTTTTCTTACGGGTGTTCAGAGTAATTTGTATCTGTCTAATATTCATTGTGAAAGGACTTATGAATTGGAGTACTTATCAGAAACACCGAAATAGCATTTCTTCTCAAATTGGTGGGAAAAATGAAAACTCGCCTGAGCCGTACTGATGCAAGCAGCTTGATTATACTAATTTTCTACAAAGAAAATAGTAGTTAGTAATTTTTACGCCTTTATTTGATGCAATGCAAGAGTTGGGAAAACTTCAAAAAAATTTGGAAAAGAAATTGGAAAAAAAAAATTGGATAAGAAAAAGTTGGAAAATTTGGAAAAACTTCATTATTTAGAATTTGAGTCAGGGAGTGCAGACAAAACCTGAGTCCTTAACCACCTTTGCAGAATGGTGTGTCATATCACATTGAGGATGTTTTACCCACATCATCAAATTTAACTTACTTAACTTTTATTTTCTTTATTATCTAATAAGATGGCACCTTCTATTTTGTGAATATTTTCTTATCTTGATTCAAATGGAAATCCAATTGAATATTTGACTTACTTATATATTCTAAGTTATTTTAATATTGAATTATAATCGTTATAAATGGAGTTTTTTGTTTACAACTCTCAAAATTTGATAAACCGATGCACGTACGGCTTATGGGCAAAATAGTTAAGGGGTTAAAGCGCAGTTGGTATTTTGAATATTCTTTGAATATCAAATATAGAAGAATGCTAAAGTTAATGAAGTTAAAAAAAATATATGTTTATAAAAGAATACAAAAAAAACTAGCAGTGATTAGAATAGCACAGTAGAGCCATAGGTAAACAAGTTCAATGCAAGGAGTTGAAGTCGGAATGATCACTGCTATTTAATAGTGAACACTAAAAATAAAAAAACTGTATTGAAAGTATAGGGTTTGAATGTACCTGTTGATTACTCCTCCTAAGTGGAATCAGTGATCTCGTCATTATACTTGCTGTCCTGTTGAAGACTGCTATTATGACATTGCATCTAAATATCGGTTATATTGAAATGTGTATCTTTCAACAGTGTTAGTTCTGAAATATCACTTCTAATGCTTTCGTTTCCATGGGCAAGAATCAGGGTCAAGATAATCCTGAACAAGAAGAAAAAAAATCAAACATCACGAGGGTTAGTTAGATCTTATTTCACAATCAGATTCCATGCTAGTGCTCATAAATTGGCATTGCATACACACTATCGTTAGACATAATTGTCCTACAGAGCTGACGCCTAAACACATCATCAAGTAGTCTTGGTTCCTTATGTTTAAAAAAACTTTTTCTTTCTATTTTTACCCATTAAACACTAAGGCTGTTTTTGCATTTTTCTCTTCTAGCCCTAAATATCCTTTTTTTTATGGTGAGAGCCAGAATTCCAAGTAAAATTTCGAAACGCTTGCATGGAAAACAATATTGCGACATGACTTGGGTGGGCATTATATTGTGATTTACATGCTAAAATTTATAAAAAGAATATATTTTTAAAATTATATCGTTAGACAGCTATGACTAAAGTAGCCTGAATAAAAGTTGCATTGTTCCTTACGTTAAGAAAAAAAAAACGTTTTAATATTATTTTACTCGTTGAGCATCCCACCCGTTTTTGCATCTTTCTTTTTTAGCCGTAAATATCCTTTTATATGTATAAGGGGGAGACCGTGACTACTGTGACCAGAACGAAAAGTTGAATATCAGTCACCCTTGGGTGACATGGTACAAAATGGATGTATATTCTCAGTCATCAGATGAATGGTTTAGACATTAATTTCTTAAAGTGTTCCATTTTTTTTAAATATTGCAGAATTGAAAAGAAATAATCGAATCTCTATAGTCGAATGACTATAACACCGGTCTCACAGTCAAGAAATCGTGAATTCGAATCCCAGCAGATTCAAAATTAGAGTACTCTTTTTCCTTCATTTGTTTCTCCTTTATTTCGTGTTCCAGAAGATTCTGGACGTTTCTTCAGTTCACCAGATAAGTGCTCTGGACTTTTCTGTCTCCAGAAATGTATTCTGGTACTTTTCCTGCTGGTATAAAAGCCGAAGATCTCTCCGTAACAGTGTTCAGAGTTGAATTTATAAACTGGTCTAACTATTTCATCTGTGCTCTTAAGTTCTATCTACGTGACAATATCATTTCAACTATAGTTTTAAAAAAATTAGAAATATACTTTAGCTTCGTTTATGATTTACAGTTGTTATTTCTCTTTCAGTTTTTTTTAAATAAAACTACTATAGGAAATTAAAAATATTTCTAATTCGTCGGATTTAGATTATTAAGCCTTAGCACTCCGATATCTCCATTCAAGGCAATGCATCATTTTGTCCTTTTATTTAATTATTTTCGTAAATTTAAACTAACAAAAATACCAAAGAGTAGTAAAAATGTGTAGATTTTTTCCGAGAAAATTTAACTTAAAAAATTCATATATATTAATTTTTGGAGCAATAAAAAAGTTCTATTATTCCATAAATATTTATGCATCGAATTCACTTTTCGGAGCACTAAGGCTTAAGGCCTCACTGAAATCAATTGAATCCAAATCTCTCGATTGAACATGAATTTTTAAGACTGACCAGTCAATTTAAATAATCCTATATACATATAACTTAAAAAATTTATTATTAAATGCCAATATGCTGAAGTAATCTACGATATTCTTGGCACTCTTAACTCGTGTGACAATGTATTCAAAACTTATCAGGACAAACTTTAGAAACTGAGCGTTAATGGGAACATTTATTCAATTACTTTAGAATTTACCCGGATCAATTTGCATGTCTGGAATCGTGAAATTTGCATTTTCTGAGCGTGTGGGATTAGATGTCTGGTTACTATATATCCATATCAGTGACGGCTGATCAACCCAGGTATTCATAGTTCTCTAAGTTCTATTACAGAAAACCTTTTGATGGATTTAAAAACATCCTTCTCTCAGAAACTGCCATTAAATATAAAATTGAAATTACTTTCAATAAAAATGTCTTTTTTTAATTTTAAAAGGCTTAAATAAGCATTATTTCTTTATTTGATCGAATAAACGTCTTTTAACACTCCGTTAATGACGTGCCTTTTTCCAACAAATGTAGTCACGCTTTATCTTACAGATACACCTATATATGCTGCTAACATAAATAAAAAATATTGATAAAAAGAAATATATAAGAAAAATATTTAAGAAAAAAGAAATAGCAATAAATCAATTTCTTTGATATTACATAATATTTTATTGTTTACAAAAGAATCAATGCATTATAATACTCATGAGAGTTAAGTATGCAAAAAGGAATAATCAAAGTTTCATGATCGATAACCATTTGTTTTATCAGTAAATATAGATTAGTCGATTTTTAAAAAGTAAATTTTCTTCTTATTTAATCTACATTCTAAACGTTCGATTCACTTCTACACTGCTGAGAGCAAATAAATACACAGTGCTGCAAATACGTTTCACCCACAATTTTTGCATGAATATCCAGTTAAGCGTATTTTCTTCTGTTTTTGACAAAATTGTACTTTTTTACCAGAAGAATTATCGTTGCCATTGCTGTTATTAACTTCTTATTTTTTAGATAATTTTTTATTCGGCACAATTGTTTTCAAGCGTATGGCAGTATATATTGGCAGACTGTTGTATAATGGAGATATAATGTAGTTTAACACAATAAAATTGAAAATAAAAACTTTAAAACAGGAATAAAAAGTATTAATATTAATTTAAAAAACACAGAATATAAGTGCAAAAAAATGTGAAAGTAAGAAATACTGAAGCATGGAAAAAGTATTAAAATTCCCTCAAAAACAAATTAGGAAGATAACAAAAAAAAGACTTTCTTCTCAGACATAGCACCATCGAGTTATTGGAAAAAGAAATTATCAGGTATTTGTTAGATAATGAGGGACTAACAGAATATTAATATGTCTTGTTGCTCAAACGTGCTAACGCCTTTCCTAAATGGATAGGGCATAAAATAAACAGCAATGGTTGTAGGTAAATTTCATCGCAACACTTTGATAAGTTTGTCATACCAGAAAATGCCTTGGTACAACAGTTACGAAATATTTTGCGTTAATTTAGCATTTTAAATGAATTTATCGTAACATCCCTAGTGATTTATTTGGTTATTAATAACTGCCATATGATTAATAGTACTCTAAACTGACTGTGTTTTAGAACACATTTTTCTCGGCCGGTTGAAAAAAAATTAACACCAGACTGCACTTGAAACACAAAATTCCATATCAAATTCGATACATTTAAATCATTTTATTTTTGACTAATTACGTTTATATGCTTCTAAAAGCCCTGGCCAACAGACATTAGTTCATAAATGGGTTTGCCTAAAACTGTGATAAGTGTCTACTTTATATATGTTAAATCTGTGAACCGAAGTTTATTTGTCTAGATCATTTCTAATTATAGTGTTAACTTATATTATTAAGAATATGGTGTAAAGACCATATATTAAATTTCAAGTCTCCAAAGCATTTTTTTAACTATCTTTATCCCAGCCATCTATTTTCAAAAAAAAAATCTTCCAAACTCAAAGAAATCTAAAACGTCGAGTTCGAATATTTGATGGTAACTATATTTTTTCGGTACTACCTATGCGAGAAAATAATAACTATCATTTATCAATGTAAAAATAAAATTATTAATCAATGTATTATTAAAAAATTATACTCAAACGTCTAGAGCGAAAAGATTGGCACGCTTTTGAATTTCTTTGGTAATATTCCAAATAAAAGTAAAGAATTAATCTAAAAGAAGTGGACTAAAAAATATACCGGTATGCAGTGGTCTTGTAGCAATCACAATTTTAGACCCGATTCCGTGAATGATCCATTATACATATAGACATGGAGTTCTCTAATCCATCGAGGAAAATTTAGCAATTCAAATGTAATTTTTGGAAATTGAAAGTCTGTTTCCATTTTCTAATGCTATAGCATAAAGACATACGATAAGCTTCGATTTAGTTTCGGTTTTGCAATTTGATACCACTGGAAATAGATTATGGAAGGTGGTGATTCGAAGTGATAAATGGACTGTACTTTTTGCTTAACTTCTTTATTTACAGCTATAGACACTCTTTTTGCTGTGAGTTGTTCATATAATACATGGCTGATTGCAGTAATGCATTGAAGTGGGCTTTATTAAGCCTTACAAACTGAAGCTGTTTACAACTTCTGCGGGTGGCTGGGGTACAAATGGGGGGCAACGTTCTAATGGACCACTGAAAGTATAGACCAGAAGTTCAAGTAAAGGGGTTATTGCAATTTTAAGATAGCCAAGTTTGGTATTAAGCTACATTCTATTGGAAACCTAACCCTTAAATCTGTTTGATGCGGAAATTTTGAGAATGGAGTACAGAAAAAAGTCTTATCCTCCCTATATATTTAAGTTTGACAGAACAATACCCATGGCAAAATAACTTCAGGCTTTGCGTTGAAATGACAAATATAACTGTATACTTCATGTATACCTTAGCTACATATTGCTTTATAATGTTATTTACTTCCAGCAAAAATGCAATCTATACTTATAATAAAGCTCAATGTGTGTGTGTGTGTGCGTGTGTGTGTGTTGGCGCTCTACAGGCCAGACCGTTGGACCTACAGCTACCAAATTTGGTACATGTATACCTTGGAGGTCGGGAATGTGCACCTCGGAGCCCGTTTTTCGAATTTTTAATTAGAATTTGAATTAATTAAAATTTAAGCGAAATTTCGACGTTTTTCCGCTATAACTTCCGAAAATATTAACGGATAAACATGATTTTAACATCCATTTAAAGATAAAAAAAATTAGCTTTCTAATAGTATCAGTATTTTAACATTTAACTTAAGCTTCTATTTGTAATGAATTTTTAAAGAAGCATTTCAACTATATTTTTCAACAATATATTTCGGACTAAACAATAAAATTTAATCTGCAGGAGCACGTTACGAGTGGAAGGGGAAAAATTATCTTTTATCAATAGGTTGCCATCAGATAGATAAAAACTCAAATTAAAAAAATAAATAATTGTTGCAAATTAAACATTTAAAAATGCAATTTTCAGCACGTGTCTGCATGAAATGAAATAAATATGAAATAAGTTTTTTCTTTTAAAGAAAAAGAAAATGCAAAGAATTTTTTGTGACTTTTACAATATTATTAATTAAATAAATCAGCTTTGTTTAATAATAGAAATACATCTATAAAAAAGTCTAAATGAAGTAAATAGCTGCATAGTATGTAGCACGAGTCTATAAATGCTTTAAAAAATGAAGAATATTTAGCTTTTAATTAAAAAGAGATGAACTTGTGACATCAGTGTTTTAATGTATAACTCAAGCTTCTATTTTTAACGAATTTTTAAAGAAATATTTTAACCATGTTTTTTTGAGCACGTGACTGGATAAAATAAAATAAAACAATGCCGGAAGTTCAAATAAAAAAAAACTATCATTGCAAATCAAATCTAAAGAAATAGAACTTTCAGCATGTGACTGGATAAAATAACATAAATATAAAATGAGATACCTTCTAAAAAAATAAATGCAAGGCAATGGATTCTATGATCGTTTGCAATAGATATATAATTAATTCCATAAATTATCGTTATTTACAATAAACCTGGTTGAATTTAGACAGGATATGCATTGAAATCCCGACTTAATGGCATATTTCTATAATCGTTTGTAATATCTGTATCATTAATTCAATAATTTTTCCCCTTTTTCGCTTTCTTTAAAAAACATATTTAACATTTTGGCAACATCACAGAAAAAAACATTTTTAATATTTTGGAAGCATAATCGATAAATTGTTAGAGCATTAAACTCAAAAAGTTTTTTCGAATAAAGTTACCGACTCTTTAACTACTAATAACTGAGTCTTTTAACTTTAACTATTTCTTAAATTTTGGCTAATGAATATGTGATTTAATTGAAAATCTTAGAACGCATTACTCATGGCGAACCTGCTGGTCGCCAAAGGCGGCTAGTAGATTATAAAATAAAAAAAAATTGTCATATATCACGTATTATTCGTCATGTGTGTCAACTTCTGAATCGCTTGAACTGCTCTAAATGAAATGTGTTCAAAGAGGAAACCACCTGTGCGAATGCTTATTACCCATGCTTAATTTTAAAAAAAATATATTTTAGATCCACCATAAATTATCAAATGTGAATAAAAGTATATACAAACAAATTAATTGTGTAAATATTTTATTTTATTGTTTTTTAGTTTGTGTAAATTCATATAATTAATTATTTCAATTAAATAACAAAAGGCGCCACAGCAAAATTCATTATTCCTTCAACAAATGTGACTTCTCGGATTAAAAAATAAATAGCAAACATAAAACTAAGTATTGTTAAAAAAAGTTATTTTTATCATGTGAGAACTTGATCCTGCTTTCGTTAGGAGGTTTTGAATAATTGAAGGCAACAAATAGTTCAAGCTTGAAATCGGGTAGACAATATACATCAACATCTTTTAATCGCATATATTTTTTACCTACTTTTACCAGTATTGCATTATTATTATGTATGCTTAAAGCAGAGGCATTTTCAAAAGGTTGTCCTGTTTTTACGATTATTGCTTTATTATTACAAACGCTTCTTTCACAGCAAATGCTTTTTTAAATTATTGAAGTAGAACTGTGAAATCATAGCTGTAATTTTCATGAAATGTAGTTTTCATTTCGGAGGAAATTAAATAATTTAATTTTCATAATATGTTCGAAAAACTTCACTCGCTGTTTATAACAATTTTGATAAAAGTTTATTCTCTCTCCCCCAGTGAGGTAATATCACTTCATTCATTCTTATACGGGAAACATTGATGGATCTAATATTAATCATTATGAAACTGTTTTACGATCTCAGAGATTAGAAAATAGCAGTCTGTGTTTATAAAAATATTGCTTTCTTGAAAATTCTGTACAAATTAATATGTTTAAGAATTTATTAGCAAATAGTTTATCATTTGGAAACAGTGTATATTATATAAGGGGGAAAGATAGATGGAGGGTAGAGAATGATAGAGAACCGCGATTGTTTCAAACCGGTTTAAACAGATTAATGACTTAAAATTAATGTTCTCCCATGATAATTTGAAATTAACAATGTTAAATTTCATTTTTACTTTTTTATGGTCTTTTCCTATTGAGGACACTTATTGCATTATCAAATTTTCTTCGACTTATAAAATCAAAAGCAAAGTTAGATATTTTTTGTTTCATATAAACTTGTAAACATTTTATATAAACAACATTATATCTTTTGATACAACTTTCAATCTATTCAGTAATTAAATTAGATTTTTATCTTCATACGTAACATTTTATTCGTATCACGCAATAGCCTAACTACTTGGAATTCTGGTGAACAGAAGGCTATGTGAAAGTATACATTCCATCATCCCCCCTCCTACATATCTAACTAATCTTATCCCGGTAGATTTCCTTTTGGATTATTTTCCCTGGAAGGTAAAAGACAATTTTTTAAGGCCAGTTACAACAGAAGAATTGAAAACAGCAAGTGATTTGAAATAGAATGCATCCAAATATTTATTAAGAGAACAGCGGACTCTAAGATCAATTAAGAAAAGGAAATCTACGATCTCAAATTTCAAGCCATGTGAGAATATTATTATTTTAGGTCATTAATTTTGTTAATTTATTGAAGTCATTAACCAGTTTAAACCCGTTTGAAACAATCTTAAGTTTTCTACATCGGTCTCTACCCTTTTAACTATATAACTTCACCAAACTTTCATTTTCAATATTTCTAGCTCGCAAACAAAGTTATAGAGTTGACCGAATTTCAGATTTGAGAAAAAAAACACATCGTTTTTCTAAATATCGACGCGTGCGTAATCTAATAGTCTTGTGCTTGTTACAATCCAGTTTAAACTGATTAATGTTTTAGATTAATTAAGAGAATTCGTAAGAACTCATAGAATGTATAACTCAAAAATTAAATCGTAAATTTATTTGGCGATAAATCAACACATGTGACAACCATCTGTATCATTTTCTAATAACCATATAAGCGAAAAATAGATGTCTCAAAAGCGATAAACCGTCAATTTGTTGCTTACGCATTTTGAGACTTCAACAAGTTGTTGCCTATGCATTTTGAGTTTTCTAAAATCCTAAACCAAAATAATCGTGTTCTCACTTATAAAAAAAACCATGAATTTTTATTTTCCTCCTTTCATCAATTAAATATAGGTTTTTACTAAACTAAATTAAAGTTATGAAATGTATTCTACAATAGAATCCATACTTGAAGGTCATAGAGGAGAAAAAGGGGAATTTAATGACATTTCTGAAATGATATTTCAATTTAAATGTTTCTACTGTCTTAATTTCTGAAGAAATTAAATAGACTTTTTATAAAGATTTTGGTTAAACGTTAAAAGGAAGCATGGTATGCATTTTATATTTCGAGTTATTTTAGGTAGGTAAAGGTCAATTTTAGTTACGAAAAAAATAGAATTTTCAAAAAATTTAGTATTTGCGCATAATTTTTTTTTAAAAAAAAACCACATTTAATTGGAATTACAAAATTATGCGCAGTTTTATTCTAAATGAATTTATATTAGATAATAAGTAAAAAATAATAAAAAAAAGTTAAAAATTAACTCATCTGAAATATTTTAAAATTTTAAAAAATTACGTCAATTTTAAATTTTTGAATAACATATTACGTTTTGAAAAGTCTAGGAAAAGTGACGTATTTATACTTTAATATAAATGCACAAAAAATTTCATAACCCTAAAGGAATAATTCGCAACAATGCCTAATAGAATTCCACCGCCCCCTTAAGAGATTTATAAATTTTGCTCTTTTATCCATGATCGGTATCAATTTCGCTTTGATGACAACGATAGACCATTCGTATGTATTCAATAATCAACACAATTTTATACTTATAAAACCTTTATGCTAAAATTTGATACACGTTATTACTCGTTTATTAAGTGCTGTGAAAATTATACATAGATTTTGGGATAATCTATAGTATAATAAGAAACAGCTGACCAATCATTAAAACAATTTTATAAACTTAATTTCAAAGTAAATATGAACTAACTGAAAACTATGAAAGAAAATACATGGTATTTAGAACGCACTAATGTCGCTATATTAAAAGACAAATTAGTTCGCTCAAATCAGAAACAAATATATTTTAAACTCTAAAGCAAAAGGAATTTAATGAGCAATTAAAACGAAAAAAAAAGAAGAAGAATCTGGCCTGAAAACTTAATCTAGGGTCACCCTTGATAAAGCCTAACCGAAATGTAAGGCAGGAATTCCAACCAATGATTTTTTGTAAGGGGTCTGAATAAAGCCTGAAAGGAATTGGTATCAATAAATAATAATAATAAATTACACAAAATAATAAGAAAATATTATTACAAAATTTAAATGTAAGCGAGATCGTAGCAAAACCACTGCAAGACTATTATCAAACCATAAAACTAAAAAACATTAATAAAAAAATAAAAGCAAGAAACATATCATTTGAATGCAATCCCAGATATTCCATATAGAAAATTAAATTGCAGACAATTACATTAAACTAAACTCAAAATCTATTCGGATGTCTCAAAAAGTTGTTTTTTTCATAGTGCAAAAGATTCCGTTTTTAAGAGGCGTATAACTGGAGACGAAACTTGGATTTTATTTGAAAATGTGCATAGAAAAAGAAATTGTTGTAAGGACAATAGATATTCAGCTGTCGCAAAGACAGGACTACACTCAAAAAAGGTTCTTTCGCATTTGGTGAGATTGGAAAGGCATAATTTTCTACTCTCTCGTTCCTAGAAGTGAAGCAATAAATTCTATGAAATACTGTCATCTGGATCAACGGAAAGTTACCAACGGCCCTACTGAATGAATTGACGAGGCGTTGTTTATCATCATGGCAACGAGAAAACACATATTGCGTTAGTCGTAAGATAGAAGCTGTTACTGTTTGATATGGATGTTTTACCTTAACCTACATGCTCTCCAGATCTCGCTTCATTCGATTATTACTTATGTCTGTCCTTAAAAAATTGTCTTCGTGACAAGCGCTTTAAATCCAACGGCGAAATTAAAACTCAATTCAAGGATCATTTATTGCCAAAGACGCAACAATTTTGGATTGAAGGCATAATGAGACTTCCTGAAAGATGAAAGAAGGTAATATAGCAAAAGTGTTCTTATAAAACAAAAACAATATCCTAGGGGCCGAGATAGCCTGGGTGGTTGGGCGTTGAACTCGCATCCTCTAGCGAGTTCGAATCCCGCCGGCCAAAGAATCTCTGCGTGTGTAGTGACTGGCGCGCATATGAATCTGTCATGGTCACTAAGTCCTCCATGTGGAAAGAAATATAAATCGGAGAGTTACTTGTTCAGAGGTAATCATTCTCTGATCCAAGTATAAATTACGATCTGTGGATGACAGAATGAAATGTATGAATGATGTCCACCCTGTAAAAAGAGTTGTGACGCGTGTGTAGCTAACTCGTACTCTTGGCTCTAGATGGCGCAAAAAAAAGCAAGTGGCGTACAATTTTAATTAAATCTCAAAGACTCTTTACTCAGCGGCATTGTCAATGACAAATACCATTAAAAACAACTGCTAATATCTTAAATAGTAAATATTATGTATTCATTTCATATCAGAAATAGGGAAAAAACGAATGGGACACCTTAATATTTATTCCTAATCTGAGTGTAGTATAACAAGCTTTTATTTTTTCCATAGGCGGTCGCATCGATCACTCACACCACTTCAACAACGCTCACCGTGCTCTAGTCGATACGCTGGCTCTTGAAGATGCCGTCATGGTGGCCTTAGAGATGACCAAGCCGGAGGACACACTCATGGTGGTTACCTCTGACCACTCCCACGTGTTTGCCTTCGGGGGATATCCCAAGAGAGGGAACCCAATATTAGGTAAGGTTACTATGGTTTGTAGTAATCCAAGTTGGCATTACTGGAAAAGTTGCATGATTTGTGTTTTTTCCTGTCCATTCGAAAAATAATCGAAAATGTTCTGTGAAACCCAATTTAATGCAAAATAATAAAAAAATTTCCGAATAAATTCCTTTTTACTAAAAGATCTGAGCTTTATATATACAAAATTTCTCTAAAATTTAGCCTAATGCTTTTAGATTAAGAGATTTATTCTCAATAGCCAAAATTTGTATGCGAATTTTTCCCATCTGATTTTTTTGAAGTTTATGAGTAGTTTCGCAGTCACTTTCAAATTTTCCAAATATATTATCATATATCTATGTAATTGTATTTTAATTGCATTTTTAAGGAGATGGAAACTTGGCATTTTTACAAAAATTATGAAACAGACATTTCAAATTTTACAAAATCTTCTCTTATTTTCATTTAAGATTTCATATTAGGATAGAATATGAGCCTTGTCTGTCTTCCTATGAATCTTCCTATCACTTATTATGAATCACCAGCAGTACCCGCATGGTGTTGCCCGTGGCATAGTACTCAAGGGAAAAAATTAGCTTTAAACTTGTCTAGCCTCCATCCGTTATGATATGGGCATGTCACGCAACATCGAACAAACATAAAAATATGTTTAGAAATGATCAAATATAGTGACAAAACAATTTTTATATTACGCATTCAGAAATATTTAGAATCTTAAAAATGAAATATCCGCGGAGAAAACAGACCACTAAAAATGTACAATGAAAAAGCTATTTTAAAATTTAAAAATATATAAATAAGTCATTGTATTCATTGTTCCACACTTGTTTATCAACTCTACATAATTTGATACAATGATAATTTGCACTCCTCATGAGATTTTAAAGAAACGGTTACTTCGTTCGAAGTGCTCTTTCCCTAAGTTCATTATTTCTCTAATATTCGCTAGCCGAATGTTTCTTCATTTTCCTTGTAGTAACGAAGATTTTTGGCTTTAGTGTGTCCCGGCCAAGGCTGGATTTCCTTCTTTTGTGCATAGTGAAACTTGAATCGCTGTTTGAAATCAAATCTAAACGGAATTATTAAAATCTCAATTATAGAGCTCCTTTTATTATTTTGATACGACTTTAATGTAATAAAACCTTTCCCCATGAATGCTCTACAAAATGGTATAAATATCTCCAATATCTGTTAATTGTTTCTCGAGTTTTTGTGGTTCAAATAAACAGATGCTTTCAGGAAACCTCATTTTATATATGTATGGATTATTTATTATCTTGAACTTACACTCGGTTTTAAAGCGGGGAAATTGGGTCCGAGATAGCACTATGTGGCATTGTCAGTATGAAGGCAGACAGAAAAACGATACATTAGTTATAACAAATGTCAGATTTTGTATGTTTGTAAAGGCTCGTACATCTTTTTCTTTTCAGAAAAAGCATCTTATATAAGTAAACTTAAAATGCAAAAATATTAAACGTAAATACAAAAGAGTAGTTTCTTATGGCGCTTACCACTGTACATGCCTGCTGTTACGATGATAGCGATTTTAGCCGATACGGTGCGCCAACTAGGGGCGAGATTAAGACATAGCTAATTTATATGTTACATTCGCTTGCACAACCCCTTTTCCCAGGAGGGCACGTTCACGCTTCTCTCAGATAGAACATGGGAAGAACAACCATGACCAAAGGACGCCCAAATCACGGAGGGAGACGCTCTACCCTTATGCCAGGACGCCGGAAATACATAAGTAAAAAATACAAGTACATAAATAAAAAGATTTAAAACCCGTTTCGAACCGAGGATCTGCAACATACGCGTCCTTCATGTTGTTCCGACCGCTATTTTACACCGCTCACACTTCGAAGCGAAATGGTGGTCTAAATCGTTAAAGCCATTTTTAGATACACGGAATTATATTTATACAAGAACTACTCGTTTTAAGTTTTAATATAAAGGAGTTTAAAAAAAATAAGATACAATTTTTCACTCACACATACTTTTAACGATAGAGAATAAAAACACCGCTCCATCCATTAGAAAATATGTATAAATCTAATTATTAATTCTTAAGGCCCTTTAAATACTTGATGAAATAATATGCGATACACAATCAATGATCAACTGAATTCAAAGTTTGAACCGTAGCAAAATTAAATGGAAAATGATAACATTTAATAATTTCTATCAGCCAGTTATTCTAAGTAACAATAATCTCCTTACTGTTGCCAACGCCATATACTAATATGCCATTCATTTGTTCGATAATATTGATCGAAAAAATATATGTAAATTATTAAATGAACAATAATTCCTCACGAGGGCATAATTTATTACGGTACATATCCAAAGTCAGTAGGCACCTTCCCAATCATCCAAGCCACCTGAAATAATATAAAGTTCTTCTGACAATGATTGTTTTAATTAAGATTGCGGTGTTTACAAAAGATGTTAATGATAATGTGACGATTATTACCCCAAGGAGACGCAGTGATTAATTCCGATTACAGCTACGTAGCAGCTGTTATTGAGCGAAAGCAGTGATCTAAAAATCTTCAAAATGTTATATACGAGACAGTAATGAAGTGCGGTAATTAATTACGATGTCATTTCTCACTCACTTTTAATCAAGCACCGCAGTTGCACTCAAATAATACAGAAATGTGTTTAAATGGTTAATTTTTACTATGATTTTTATTCCAGTTTAATGCTGTTTGAATGTTTATTGTAGCTGAAGTTAAAATTAATTATTTTCCCAAGATAAATACTAATTATGATCTTCTGTTAGAGAGTAATTAATTACCTTCAAACTATTCTTCATTATGTTCATGTGATTTTATTGTAACAAATATTCGTTCTGAAATAGAATTACAGTCAATAAAATGTTGGCTGTGTAGTCATTTTCAAAATTAAATTGAAATTGTGCATTTGATATTTATCACATAAACATTATTCGGATCTTAAAATATTGTGTAGTTAGAAATTTGTGTTGTTTTAATGCTGTCCAAAAAGCGCCAAGAAAAAAATTTCGCCAAATCATAGAGTTATACTCCTCAAGTACATATTATATTATATTATAAATCAATTTTGTATCAGAAGACAAGTTCGAAGACAGTTAAGAGACTTTTTATTTCGCTTTAATCCATCCGGGGAAGCCATAATTTATGTACAAGAAAGCGCGGCTCAAGAGCAGAAGTGGGGAAGAAGAGCGAAATTAACTATCCCTTTTCTTATATAACATTAGATATTGATAGAAAAAATATTTTTTCACAGTGCTAAAGTATGGAGATTCTGATGAGGATTTCTGACGCATGTCAATTCTGATAAGGGAAACACAGGGATCATTTCAAAAATTTGTACTTACTGGACATTTTCCTATCACTTTATTCGAAGCGTATGAATTGCCGACCTAAGCATTTTACAAAGCTTCTCTTTAATTAATTAAATAGTAAAAGTGTAATGAGATCAGGAAATAGAATATTTCAGAATTAAGTTAATAAGGGCAGAATTAAGACTGGAAGTAAAGAAATTGATTGGAATTGGAAATTAGAATATCAAAATCAAAATTTAAAATATAATTACATATGTATAATAAATATATGCATAAATACGGATCAAATCACGTGCGAATCGTGTGTTAACGTATGAAATCGCCAAACAGTCGAAATTTTTTCTTGGGTCTTTTTGGTCACGTTACAACCTATAGGTAGCTTGTTTTCGTTGTAAAATAGAATCACATTCAAAAAATGTTAGTCGTGTAATGATTTTCAATATTCAATTGGAATTCGCATTTCATATACATCACGTAAGCATTAATCGGCTCTTATAATTTTATATAGTTAGAAATTTAAAAAGCTAATACGTCTTTTAAGTTTCTGAGAATTTTTTTAATAGTTTAATCAGTTTAAATTTATTAGTAACTCTGAGCTCAAATGCTCCGTTTCCATCTTCGCTCTCCATTCGCATTTTAATATTGAGTCGAAAATTTTTTGCAGGCATCTTCGATTTTTTCATATCAAATATTAAAATCTCTGATATTGTCTTGAGTGACTCGAAATTTATCATAATAAGAAAAAAGGACATGAGAAATTATTGCCCGAGGAAGCACTAAAAAGAAAACGTGAATAAACATGAAACAACGAGATATGGCATCGAAAGGTGTAAATTTCCAACTTTTATAGCTGTCAAAAAAAGGTTGGGATGGGAAAAAAACTATCGCCATTCTAAAAGGTGTTTATTGCGAAATACAATAGTTATGTGATCTTTCCAAATAGTTTAAACCTGATTTTCAAAAAAAAAGTCTCATGAAAAAGTTCAGGAGTTCGATCAATTTTAAGATTTAAAAAACATCCTTTTTCTAAATATCGAATCAGAATCTGATAGTCTTGTAATTGTTTCAAACCAGTTTTAATTAGTTAATGAGTTAAATTAATTTAGAAAAACAATGATTTTCGAAAATAATACTCGCTCATGATAATTTTTATTTTTTTTTAATTTTATACTAGCTGTTACCCGGTGCGTAGCTGCCACCAAAGTAATAATTTAGGAAATATCGTTTGAAATTTGAAATAGTTATCTAGTTTAATTTGAGAGGATAGGAAGAATTTTACTTTCTTGCCGACAATGACTACTTTTATTGAAATTGAATAATATTTATTGAAACTGAAGGATATATAAAAGAGAAATATAAATATTCTTTTTTCTCTATTTTATTTATTTTATTATTCAAGTGCTTAAGAGTAGAAAAGTTTTTTTTTTTATTCTCCGTCTTTAGCAAAAACAAATTTCTTTGATGTCCGACTCCTAAAAATTCAACATACAATTAGCCATGTGAAAAACATGGCATTCCTAAATCCAATCTACACACTTGAAAAGTTAGAATTTGAGCCTTGTTGATGGTTATCGAGAATGCAAGTAGAACGGGGAACTTAAGCCTTTTAAAACCAAAAGGCATTTCAGTTGGAATAATGGGAATGCGTGGAATGAGTACATCTTCCCAATTTTCGTCAAGAATAGTTGCCTCGATGACATTCGAAATCCGTTTATTTTTAATTAAAATTCCAAATCCCCTAAAACTTCCTCGTTTACTTTCTATTAAAGTTGTTGTCTCAATTATGTTGCATTTGCATACAATAACTACGAAATATTAGTCCTTAGTGTGGATTTGGCATTTTTACTGAATCTATTTCGTTATTGGGAGGAGGAGTGTTTTGGAGATTAATCCTTGGTTAATACACACAGTAAATAGATCCGAAATTTTTTTTATTTATTAAATAATTGTAATATACCTACAACTATCGCGTAAGTGCAAGTAATATGCTGTCGAAGTTTTATTTCAATCGTATAAGCGGTATGGCAGCACATAAGGTACAAACAAAAACTCATTATTATATATTGTATTATAATCGATCAATTCATTATTACTCGAGTAATTGATAAATATATCAAAATTTTTAATTACAAATATAGATGCATCACTACATGTGACGACCGTTTAACAAAGAAAAGGAAATAATAAATAATATACTGCTAATTGAAAGTATATTCTTGTTAATATAATCGAGTAATATTTACACATTAACACTTAAATTTACAAATATCTTCAAATAATATATATCATAATTATCTATAATTTATTTGAAAATATATGCGATTTAATAAATAAATTCAAAAAAACATTTCATTGAAACATTACGGAATCTAACAATGATGCATATTTTTACACATTTATTAGGTCTAGACGACAAGATCTCCGATGTGGACAATATGCCATACACTACACTTCTGTATGCCAATGGACCTGGTTACAATCACAATTTCCCCACTGGTCGTGAAAATTTGACTGGAATGAACACTGGTAAGTAACTTACATACTTAGTATAGGAAAGTACAAAAAATTTAGAGTTGCCTTTTTAATTCCATCGTGTATCTTGCACGATTTCACTTGTGGAAGTGGTCTCTTCAAAACTTTATCACATGCTCTTTCATAAACTTGTCATGCAAGAGAGTACCTTTCATGGCAAATTTATGTTATAAAAAATATATTGTTATACAATATATACAAGTTTATGTTTAAAAAAAGTCAATATTTCATAGAAATATTAACTTTCGGTATGGCTTTAGAATTTTGCTGAAACCATTATGTCATCCTTGGCGAGTTATTTCACAATTAATCCCTGGCGTGCGATTAATAGTATCCAAAAATTGAATTGGTGATTTAGGCACATTATTTCCAACCAGCTGGAACAAAGATTTGTCAAAAAGTAGATGCCATCACAAAATACCATACAAAATTCGACTTATTTAAGTCATTTTGTTTTTGAGTTAACGCGTTTATAAGTTTCTAAAAACACAGAGCGAACGGCAATCACCCAGTAGTTTGATTTCCCTCAAAATTTAATTGGTGTCTACACTATAAATGTTAAATCTGTATGTAATCTTATCTATTCAGCTCTCGTTGTTTTGTAGTAAACGCGTTTGTTTGCCTTCTGGCAACCGGGTAAAAAGACTTCCTTCGAACCGAATTTATAACGGCAGCCAATCTATAGTTGGGTTTCCCTCTAAATTTGATGGGTGTTGCACTATAAATGTTAAATCTGTATATCTAATCTTATCTATTCAGCTCCCATCATTTTGTAAGAAACGCATTTACTTATATTCTGACAACCAGTTAAACAAAATGCCTTTGAATATATTTTACTCGCAGTTTAATAGAAATTTGCAAATGTTGTGTAAAGCCCATACACTAAATTTCAACCATTTTTTATTCATCTTTGTCATAGACCAATTTGCGGATACTTTTTTCATGGAATTTTTAATGGAAATCAGGGAGATCTAAAATGTGGAGATTCGTCAAAATATCGAATTCGAATTTTTTGACGATTACTATATTATATACTACATATACGAGAAAGTAAAAAGAAATGATATTTGAGAAATCTGTTAAGTTATAGGTTATAAATTCCTTGACAATTATAATGCAAACTTTTTAAATTTTTATTGAAATATCATTGTTAAATCATTTCATTTAAAATCTCCCTCGACATTTTCTTAAATAATAAATGGTAAATTTAGATGGTTGAGAGCACTGGTCATTGTTTTACATTAAAATAGGTACATATAAATAATGCTGTTGTTTCTTATGGCACTTGCCATTTGACAAGATCACTTTTACGAAGACAATCGATAGAATGCGTCTCTTGTTTTAGTAGCGCCAACTAGGGTGAAGACTACGACTTTGCCACTCAAGCATCACTCATTCGCTTGTAAAACCTCTTTTTACATGAGAACACATTCACACATCTCACAGTTAGAATAGAGGAAGAAAACCATGCCCGATCCAGAACTTGAACCTGGGACTCCCAGATCATGGGAAAGACGCATTTCCCTTTTGCCAGGATGCTGGCTACATATTAATAATACATCAGAGTACTGATAAGTTACTTCTATTACAGCTCAGCACATACTGATGGAGTGTCCGCGTTTTGATTTTCAACGAGTTCGGTGTTTACATTCCCCTCATTTTGTATTAAAAGACATCCTTCATAAAGTGCCTCACCCTCAACCCTTTACGTTTTTAAAAACGATTGTTTTCTTTTAGCTTATTTAAGTATTTTATCATTATTATAATGTTTTAAATCTATGTGACAGCTCATTTGTGCATTTTTTAAGGTCTTGAATAGAGTTTTGAAGCCGATATTTTTATTAACCTTTTAAAACGTGACCATTTAACGAACCATAGGCTTGTAAATACCTTGTCGTTGGCGCTGTATTATCAGAAATGGCTTTGTTTACCTAATTCTTCTTATTTACATTAAAAAGATGCTTTAGCATTTGGAACTTTGATCTTACTATCTGTTGATCTGTTTAAATTGTATATTATGTAAATTTTTGACTGAAATATGTTTTTAAATGTATTTTCAGAGGATAAAAATTATGTTCAACAAAGCGCTGTCCCTCGACGCTGGGACACCCACGGTGGCGAAGATGTTCCCGTTTACGCTCATGGTCCTATGGCTCACCTCTTCAGAGGCGTCCTGGAGCAGACCTACATTCCACACGCCATGGCCTACGCCGCCTGTATAGGACCTCAGAGAGATGACTGCGAGAGACGAAGACACACTTTCCATCGACAAGTTATAGAATGCCCATCCCCACATACCAATTCTGCAACCACATCAACAGCCTTGGCTGCTTCCAATTTCTTCCTCGCTGCCTTGTGGTTGCTCTGGACCCTCTTTCAACATTCTAGAACGTTATCTCTATGGGAGCCTTGCTAAAGAATGTATATAAGATAGAGCCTTACGAATAGAGTTGTTTGGTACCATTTAGGAGTAATACCATGACACTGCATTTCGTACCCACCGGGTTGGAAATGGATGATTGGACAAGTAATTTCTTCACCAAAAAAACTATTGCGCTGGAAGATTTTAATTCGCTACAGAAATAAATGTATTTTTTACAGAAGGCTTTAGCTTTTACAGGACGATTTTATCTTCAGTGAGAAGATCTGTAGATAATCAATGGATGTGGAATAGTTGATCCTTCTGCAATCTTTATTGAAAAAAAAATGGTAGTTGTAATGGACTTCGTTGATGGTATGTTCATATCATCTCAAATCAAACTATCGATTGTTAAATTAGCAACATTATACTGACTATTTAACTGTTTGATGTTTTTTTAATGTGGACTTTGTCACAAATGGTTTCTTGTTTATATAAGTGGGTAACAGGATTAGAACTGCTTTGATTTTGAATTTTATGGATAAAAATGGTAAGAAAAATTGTTTCTGGAAAGCATAGGTGTTCATTTTTGAATTTCAAACACATCAGGATGAACATTACAGAGCTTCTGGTACTGATTCAACTGTAAAAAAAAAGTAACTATACTATATGTGCTTCCATAGTGTCAGTTCGTATTAAAATGAAACAATTATTATTATGGATATTTTCAAAGTTACGAAAAACTTTTTTTTTGTAAATTGACTTCTAAATTCTAATCTTTATTAGCCACCATGTAACATTCTTAGTTGCCTTACTTTATGTTTCTTCTTCCTAAATTCCTTAGATCTAGACTATGTTGTAAAGACTTAGATGTAAACAGTGGAAATAAATTCAAAGTGTCAAGTATTTTCGTAGAAGCACGCTGGCGTGCCAACATAAAACATGCGTACTGTGATATCACTTAAATTTAAATTAGGAGATAATAGAAATAGTGAAAACAGAATTTCACTGAAATAAATCCAATTGCATATCGAGCGGGAGAGAAAATTTTTGAATGCTATGAAATATGTATTTAAGAAATTGTGTAGATAAAATATACAAAATACCCCAAGATATGTTAAAGATTTGAATAAATATTATATGTGTAATTTATAATATGCATCAAAGTTTCAATGTTTAAATCAGTGATGAAAATGCAAAAATGACTGTTACTATCCGTGCACTGGTGATAGTATTAGCTGAGAAAATTTACAACTTTTTAAATATATTAATTTCTCTAAGATCGTATTATCCTTTATCTATAGGGTATTGAGATAAATTTGTAAGTATAAGGTCTCGGGTTTATCCACAAAGAGAAAGAGAGAAATCCATAGAATGGAGAACTGATAAGTATAGGCACATATTAATTCCACCCCTCCGTTTTAATTATAAATTCATTAATATTTTCTCAAGATAGGTTTTCCATTTCTTCATTCATTTAAATTTATAGAATTAAATACTGATAGTTAATTAATATAATCATTAATGTAAAATCTGTTACTTTGCTGCATGTTATTAAGTAATATTTATTCAAAGTGTATATACATATTTGGGCAAATCTTGTATCTAAAAATTTTATTTACACAAAATAAATGAACAAAACAAAAAATTCAAAAGTATTTTTAATTTGATGGTTAATTGATTTTTGATTTAGCGACTTTTGCCCCGAGTTGTTTACTCAAGTATATATTATTCAGTTCCATTAGAATAAGAACTAATGTTTATAATTTAAGTCATTTTTATAATAAAAAATACGTGTCTTTCCAATTTGTGAACAATATTTAAAGAAATTTTTATTTCAATCAGAATAAGCCTTAATATAATACTTTTTTCTTAAAGAATTGACTTCTCATGTTTAAAGTTGATGCAAAACACTATGAACCAAATTTGGTTTCTGTAATTCTTCAAAATTGCGTTCCTTTTTTCCTTTAAAAAGAAATGGTACTTTTCAGTTATAGGGGAATAAGATGTCGTCAATGTGAGCCAAACGGAGTCAAATCACCAAATGAAGAGAATCGCAAAACAAATGCCGCCAAGTGAATAACGTAATTTTGACGAATTTGAACTTTAAATTTGACGTAATTTTGTTTTCTTTGGCGATTTTTCACTTCTTCCGGCTAATGATTATTTGGCGACTTTTTCATTGCACCCGTATAATTGAAAAGTATCAAATAAATATATCTATGGAGAAAAACTATATATAAATAACTACGAACGAACTTTATTAGTAATAACAATGCATTATATGATGAAGGCCCATTTCCGCCTTTACAGTCCAAAATTAAATGTAACATCAATTTATTTTCTTTGAAATAGGTCTCAAAAATATTCTTGGACATGAGCCAAGACAAATTAAATCATGGTATTTTATTGTAATAAGTGTATATGTCGTAATTTATAATAAAATTTGAAAATGTTTTTCACAGTGTTGGTGTGATTCTTTTGTAATTTTATTTTTTTTTTACTTTATCTTGTTTAAATTTATAAAGTGTGCATTTTTGCTTTTGTTAAAAGGAAAGGTTGAGAAGGCAATAAAAAATTTTCAGACAAAAATGTCTGAGTTCTTTGAAATTTGATTTATAATTCAAATGCTTAGCATTAAATGTTTTCAGAATGGTAACCTTAAACCCTAAATCTTTATTCTGAAAATTTATAGACTACGAATTGTATTTTCACCATAATCATTAACTGGTTATTCAGACCTGCCTTAGGGCGCACAGAAAAATCTGAATGATCTGAATAACCACAGCAATAGCAATCTGAGAGGGAACTGTGGTTGAGTCCTCAGGAGCATCACCGGCCACGGCGCAACACTTCCCAAGGGAAGTATACCCCGCCATTGGTTGGAGGTAGCCAAAACCCACCTATTTCTGTATCCACTAAGATTGACGAGAATCGACCGATATACAGGAATATTCTCATTCTCATTTTTCAGGCGCCCTCCAGTGAGTCATATTTCATAATAAAAATTCATATCCTATCTGCTTTTCTTAAATTTAAAAAAGAACCATGAATACTAGTATCTATGCCTATGAATTACAAAACAAATATAGTCCATATAATATTATCCAATATCAAATTTTTCACTTAAATTGTAGTGATCTTGTGATTTGCAATATAAACTCGGGGATTTTAAATAAAGACCGTTCTTTTAATAAGGACTGGTAATTTCTTTAAAAGGATCCGGATGTAAAATTCTTTGACTACCCTAAACTATGTTTTCAATGATAAAAATAAAACGAATGAAAATAGTACTATACAAATTTGATGAAAGATGTATTTATTCACATACACCCCTTCATTTTAGGGAGCTTTTGTAGGATTAAGACGTATAACTGTCGAAATGTTTATTGTATATAGCATCAAAATTATCGATGCATAATAATTTGATGCTTTTGAAGTTATCAATAACACGACTCCGGGTGAGAAAACATAGTCTAGATATTGTAATAATTCGATCGCTGCCCACCAAATAAGAGAATGCAATTTCAAACAATCAAGTTATTTATAGCCTTATATTTTTACAAAAGAACTAATTTTTCTAATCTAGATTGAATACTCACAATATACACAACATTAGTAGGTCAAAGGTCTATAGTGAAAACAGTTCAGGGAAAAAGTTCTCCGTTGATTCCAAGAAAAAAAAATACTTCAAGAAGCTAACAGTGTGTTAGGAAGCGCCTCTTCCAGGGTGGAGAGTCGAAATCGCAGTCCGTCCTTCCAAAGTTATCTCTCCTTTCCAACTAAAACCTACACTTTTCGCTGTACAACGTCCACACCTCAAAATAATTCGTACATGTTAGCTTTCCATCAGCCAACAAAACTTTTCCTCAATTGTCGTTTCTGTCTATCATTGCTTGGGACTGTCCATTAATGACGCATCCCTAGCCATTCCACACTGGAACACGTGTCAGGGATTCCATCACAAAAAACTACCTGGCAGGCAGTTGTTTGACACCTTTCCTTTGAAGAAACGACAGATCTCATCAACACATTCGCGTGTGGTCTTATGACCAGATACAATTAGTCGAAGATAAGGATATTCAGCATATTGAAAGCTGGCGGCTTTTAACAATGGAATACGTTAACTGGTGGGCAGCTGTCGGGAAATGTCGCTAATCGTGAATATTAAACTTTGCAATATCCTCTGTTTTTTTCTAACCTATGATCTTCAAAAGCTTTTTTACACCCACGATGAGGTAATAATTTAGCATATTCATTTCTGTACGTGTAAATAAAGCTCAGTAAGACCAATCATAATTAAGATTATTATGCTTTTACAGTTTAGATAGTTATTAAAAATGGCAAAGTCCCTTTCCAAATTGTCTTCTGAAAAATAATTCAAAATTTCCACATTACAACTGTATGATCATATTTATTTATTGAAACGGATTTCGAAAACAACACTTAGTCATCAACGCTTACAATCTTTCTGATAATCAGAGCGGAGTGGCGAATCTGTATAAGTAGGAGGTAATAATCAAATTTTCTACAGTAATTTCATCTTTATTGAGAATAATTAGGTTCGACAGATTCATCAAAACAAATAACTCGGAAACATTTCTTTTTGCCCAAGAGTCGTCAAGACAACTGTTATATGTTACTAATTTCATTAAGATAAAGAAGATTCACTTTACCTCCGAGCAAAAAATACAGGGATTGGGTGAATATTTTATTCGAGAGCACCTACTTCGTTAATAATGGGAAGTTTTTGATTTCTACTGAAGGTATAAAAGACAGATTCATTTTGGGCTGGGTTAGTGAATATCTGATATTTTTCTTTAAAAGGGACATAAAACATTTTAAGCAATATTGCTGCCGATTGCATTAACACGTTATTTACCCATTTATTTGGGAAAAAAATGCATTTGGAAAATATTTAATTTTATGCGCAAGAATATATTTATTTCACGTTATTCATTATATATACTCGTCTGAGTTTCAATGACATATCAGAACGTCATGCGCATATTTTCTCAAACAAATGCATGACCTATCAACATTTCATGTGCACGTCAAGTTTAATTTAGTTTAGTTATTTTAACATATCGTTGAACAGCAACACTAAGGCTATTTGGGGACTGACCTCGTCATTTTGAACCATGTTCAGATGACGAGGACAACACCTGAGCTGAGAAACGCTTCTCCACACCGCAACACATCACACCAGTGAGCGGACGTTTGGCCTGACAGATTTAGCGTGCACCTGAGCCCCTTACACGAAGGTTTTTCGGTGGAATCGGGACTCGAACCTGAAACCCTCCAGTACCGAAGCCGAGACCTAACCACCAGGCCACCGCAGCCTCCATGTATACGTAAATGCATGACGTACTGATGCACAAAAAGTTTAGCAATTTAGGGCATCGTGCAGTCTTTTGAGTGCGGAAAGTATCAGTAAGCATTTTTAGCTACAACTTTTGTGCTTATAATATTTTGTACTGTGATTGGTTGCGAAATCCTCATTCAAGTATACCAAAATAAAAGTCGGTAGTCTTTGTTTTATACTTCTCGACGCTTATGATCGAATGAAGAAGGGTATACCGTTAATATTTCATCTTCGTTAAATTCTCACGACGATTCAAGTCCCACTCATCATCACGAATTATATTTTCAGAAAATTTCGGCAAGCTGTTTCCCCCCCCCCCTTCAAAATTTGCAAATTTTAGAACTTCTAAAAAATGCAACAACTATCCAGATTTTTAATGTGGTCTTGATAAGCCTCCCAAAAAATGTATTTAGCTGTGAAAGAAAATTTTATAAGTATAAGTATTTGGAACAAATCTAGTTAAGTCGGATTGTATCAAAAGATAACAATGACACAAGAACAGCTACCTTTTGTCTCGAATCCTACACCATACAAACGAGAAGATTTAATGAGTTTAGATCAGTCATGTTAACGTCCCATTTTAAAGCAGCACCAGAGCTAGTTTGGGACGGTCCTCGTAATTTAGAGCCGCAATCAGATGACAAGGACAACACCTGAACCAACTCTCCCCTCTTCAAACTTCCATACCACAACAGTGGGAAGACGTTTGATCGCGACGAATTTAACGAACACCAGACTCACACTACTGTTCCTCGGTGGAATTGGGTCTCGGACTTGAAATTTCCGGTTCCGAAATCAAAGTCTCACAACCAGGACATCGTGGTTCATAATAAACATGAGGGTGTTTAAATCACGAAAACGTAACTAAAAAACACAAGATTCACGTTTTAGATCAAAGACAAAACCATCCACTTAACTAGCAATTCTTTAAAGCCCAGCAAACTTGGATTTGAAGCAAAAATTTTACATTTAAAAATATTATTAAATTTATTTAACAAAAATGAAATAGCATATTTATATTATAAAGAAATGCTGTTAGTATATTTTGATCCGCATGAACATTATAATCTACGCATCATTTTACAAAGCATTAGAAAAAGAGCATCATTATTATCCTGAATAACAAAAACACACCCTAGCATTCGCGTTATAAATTTGCTTTTCCTCGCATTTTAAGCCGACAGAAGCATAAGCTACAACTTAGCATTTTTCCGAAATAAATCACTGTAATTTTCTTTGTTTTATAATGAGAATCTAATAATAGGGAAATAAGCGTGTAAGTGAACAATTATCAAAAAGAAAGTTATAAACTAACGGGAAAAAAATGAATCTGAAACCGCCAATCGCATTAAAATAACATTAAAGATCTCATACTCCTTATTAAAGATAGCGCGCTAATAATAGAGCAACTTCTTTCTGAAACTGAATTTTTTTTTTTCGTTCCCATCAAAAGTGGCTGCCAGAGTTATTCTATTTGCTGTCTTTTCATTCTTTTTTCAGTTTTGGCGCGCTTTTGTTTTTGGAATAGAGGGTTCTCCGTTGTGGAATTAATCATTTTACAGATGCAGTCGACAAGAATAGAACAATTTTTGTACCCCATTCTCTAATGATGCAAGAGTTCCTCTGGCACACCCTAAAAGATACCAAGTTCTTTTTTTGGTATTATTTATTTATTTATATTCATTCAGTTGTTTGTTTATTTTTTGTTAAAGAAGCATTCGGTTCGTCGACTGCGTTTGAAAAGATTCGGCGGAAGAAAAAAAAAATGTTCTTGAAGAAGCAAACGATTAGTTTTGCTCTTCAATAATTCTTTTTTATTTTTATTCTCATTTGCAAAATAAACTTTTCGTAACACATTTCAGGTAATTTAAAAGCCAGTATTAAAAATCTATAAAAGATTATTAAGGCGATATATTCGTATCATTTTTTTATTTAAAAGCATTTAAATATTTATTTTGCGACTGATTCTATAATTATTTATTTCGGATACAAAGTTATTTTTAGAATTATTTTACAGCTTTGTAAACAATGCTTTGTAATTTTACGCGATATTTCAATGTACCAATTGTTTCTTTGAAATTTTTTTACTAAGAATATAAAAAAATAAATTAACATCAATTTTTCAAGGGAATTTTTTGCTTACTCATTCAAATTTTTTAGTAATTTCTTTTTTACCTTAAAAATTATAAAACCACCAACACTCATTGTGTTCCAATAGAAACCACCAACACCCATTGTGTTCCAATAGA
>JAPMOQ010005854.1:1164134-1189701 GCA_026543055.1 Argiope trifasciata
ATAGAAACCACCAACACCCATTGTGTTCCAATAGAAACCACCAACACTCATTGTGTTCCAATAGAAACCTCCAACACTCATTGTGTTCCAATGAAACTACCAACACTCATTGTGTTCCAATGAAACTACTAACACTCATTTTGTTCCAATGGAGACTACCAACACTCATTGCTTCAATACAGACAAAAATTATAAAATCAGAATTTTATATGTTTTTTCAATTAAATTTTAATTAAACAGTCAATTGTATTTCTTCATAATATTCGCTTTGCAGTTCATATTAAATATTTCCCTTTACCGAATATCTGGTAACTAAAATTAACTCATGGATATTGCTTTTTCCTTTAAACTTCCTTAGTTACTTTAAGATAATATATATTATTTTTCTTACTATCTTGTGTAACAGAAAAAATTTATTATTGTTTTGTTACTTATTCAAAAAGTTTTACATAGAAAATAGTGCACCCGTTTTGAAAAAGATGTAGTGCACGCTATAAAATTATGTACCCGTATTTTTGATAACAGAATTTCATAATGTAAAGCTTAGTTATTCAATACTGATCTTATTATTAAGTGTTGGTATATTTCTCATATCGCATGATTATAATTTTATAAAAAAAGCATGTATGCGCGTTTTGCTATTTGCAATGGAAGTGAAACAGAAATAATGGAAATGTCATTAAACAAATATTAATAGAGAAACCTTGTCAGAGCATCTATATTTATCTCAGACAACTAAGGGAAAAATCATTCCTTGTATTTATTTCTTTATTTTAAGAAATAGTTTTTGAAATTTGATTAATTATTTCTATATTAAAGTTACAATCAGTCTTACAGAAGAAGGGCTCGTAATTCAGCATGAATTAACACCACAAATGCCTTATCTGGCCTTTTACAATAATTCTATAATTTGTAGGTGCTAGTTGTCTCCTTTGCAATTCAAAGGAATTTCTAACAATAGCATTGGAGTTCCTACATCTTAAAAAATGGCTTGGGGCAGAAATATATGGCGTTTTTAAACGATAGTCTGATTATATATATTTAACGAAGAAATCACAATAGTTGCTCTCTTAAATGTTATTGTACTGATTTTGCTTCCCCTATATTTATGTATTTGTGACAGTGAAAAGGAAAACACATTGAGAAATAAGAAAAGTCACGAGTAAAAATATTTAACTATCTTGGATATTCATAATAACATGTATTTGTTAACCACTTTAAGTGTATTAATAGTATTTATGTATTTAAATCAAAACTGGGTCACTTGACCACTAGTATTATGAAGAAAAAAGTTATTTCCTAAACTTTCATAGTATATACACTGAAGTGACAAAAGTCATGGGATAGCAATTTGCAAATATACAGATGGCAGTTGTATCTCAGCGAAAAAGTATAAATGCGCAGTTCGTTTTCCAGAACTTTCATTTGTGTTCAAGTTATTCATGTGAACAGGTTTTTCGTGATTTATGGCGGCACGACGAGAATTAACAGACTTTGAACGTGGAATGTTATTTGGAGCTAGACGCATGGGTCATTCCATTGCGGATATCGTTAGTGAATTCAACATTCCGAGATCCACAGTATCAAGAGTGTGCCGAGAGTATGAAATTTCAGGCATCACATCCCATTATGGGTGACCACCTGCACTTAACGACCAGATCGCCGACGTCTGTGTAGAATGTTCAATGTTAATACACACGCAACACTTCGTCAAATAACTCCAGGAATCAATGTGGGACGTACGAGGGACGTGTCCGATAGGACTGTGTGGCGAAATTTGTCTTCCTTGGACTATGACAGCAGAAGACCGACTCGAGTGCCTTTAGTGACAGCACGACATCGCCTGCAGCGACTCTCCTGGGCTCGTGAGCATATCGACTGGTCCCTAGACCAGTGAAAAACCGTGGCGTGGTCAGATGAGTCACGATTTCAGTTGTTACGAGCTGATGGTAGAGTTCGAGTGTGGCGCAGACCCCACGAAGCCATGGACCCAAACTGTCAGCAAAGCACTGTTCAAGCTGGCGGTGGCTGCATAATGGTGTGGGCTGTTTTTACATGGCATGGACTCGGTCCTCTGGTGCAACTGAACCGATCATTGACTGGAAATGGTTATGTTCAGCTGCTTGCAGATCACTTGCAGCCATTCATGGACTTCACGTACCTACACAACGATGAGATTTTTATGGATGACAATGCGCCATGTCACCGGGCCAGTACTGTTCGCGATTGGTTTGAAGAACATTCCGGACAATTCCAGCGCATGATCTGGCCACCTAGATCGCCCGATATGAATCCCATCGAGCATTTATGGGACATCATCGAAAGGTCCGTTCGTGCCCAAACTCCTGCACCATCCACACTTTCACAAATATGGACGTCTATATAGACAGCATGGCTCAATATTCCTGCAGAAGACTTCCAACGACTTGTGGACTCCATGACACGTCGAGTTGTTGCACTTCGCCGGGCAAAAGGAGGACCGACACGATATTAACAGTCATCCCATGACTTTGTCACTTCAGTGTAATGGCAAAATATATGCCAAAAAAGTCCGTAATGTGAGAAATTCGTATGTTGTTCACTTCATTTTTATAATATGTTTTTTAAATAATGCTTTTATTTCCTCGATTATTATTTGTTTGCTTTAAACATCGAGGGACAATTAAACTCGTTTTAAAAATCGAGAATTTTTTCAATCTTGTGTTAATCTTTTCTCCATAAAAACACAAATAATTTTTTTTCAATCCTTTCTCTGTGTTTTATACTCATTTCAAAATTTTTCCACATCTTTGATTATTTCACTAAAATTTGAATTTGACCTGGTTTAATATAAAGCCCACGCGTGTGTGATTTTATTTCTCCTTTCTATAAATCAAGTTCCACAAATAAAAATTTAAAGAAAATTATTCTGAAGCTATGTGTAATTATATTATATATTAACAATATAAGAGGAAACGAAACTAATTACGGAAAACAGAACCAAAAACTATTTCGGATTCGAACAAGATTAAAATTAAAAAATTAAAAACCTATAACTAAACTATATATATAATCTTGGAATACAGTTTTAAACAAAGGCCTTAGTCTTGGGATCACACAAAAAATAATCGGTAAAAAGTTTTTAATATTCATAAAAGGAAAAAAAAATATGTCAAATGATACTCAATATAAAAACTGAAGTTTGACAGAAATTCTGAAATTTTCCAATGAATACTTCCATTAGGGGATTCTATTCTTTTGTAATGTTTTTTGTCTTTTAAAGGGCCACTAACCCAAATTATCTTCGACTTGAAATTACTTCAAAAAATCATTCGTAGGAAATAATTCCATAAATGAATAAAAAAGTACTATAACGGATTTCTGTTACAACAAATACAAAAATTTTAATAAAACACACAAAACTTAAGTACGCAGAAACAAATATTTCAAATCAAATGGAAGCTTTCGCCAAACTTAACGAATTTTTTCGAATAGAAACTTTCGCCAAATTTAAACGAAATTTAAAATACATCAAAATAACTCGCTTGAAGTAAATCTATTCGGCTCTGGTTGTAACAAATTTATTGGAATTTTTCTAAAACGTTAGCAGAATTTTTTTTCTCTTGTGAATTTATCATCTTTCTTCAAATTGGTCTAAATAAGAAAATATTCTATCGAATTTCTTATTCGATTTCCTTATAAAATTATTCGTATTTCTATTTTTCCTTCAATTCTTCTGCTATAGAAAGAAAGCTTGTAACTGTTTCACCTCATTTAAACCGTTCATTACTATGGAATTAGGTTAAATTCCAATCGATTCATATTCCAAATATATTATGCTCTGAGTTATTAAGCCTTATGAAATAATAATATTGATTTAACTATGTTGGGCCATTAAAAATAAAAATAAATACTTTTAAAAATACGATTATATTAACATATAATTTTGGAAAATTACATTATAATAATATTTATATCATGTCACAATTTTAATAAATGCTCAAACTTTCCTTTATGTAAATTTATAATGACATTTTCTATTAAAATGATATTTATTATAACATTATATATATATAATATTGTTATTATTACTTTTATATAATATTAATCGTATAGATATCAGTAAGATTTCACATTGACATCCATATTTTGATATTTAAAAATCATATTTTCCCATTATTGCTTTGAAACTCAGTGCCTGACATAGTTTTAAAATAGTTTTTCTATATGTTGACACTCTCTTTGCTAATTATGTGATATTTCAAACAGTTTTAAGGTGAAAAATACGTATATTTCTGTTAATTCTTGATGTTAAAACTTCTGAATAATGGCCCTAATTGGAGCAAAAATGGCAAATCTGCATAAACTCATCTAAACATTCGAATAAAATAGGAATGTACTCTTTCACACGAATGAGGAACTCGGTTTCTTTTTCTATGGAATTTTCATTTTGTTCCATTTTAAACAGCAGAAATAACAGCAATTTTAAAAGATTTATCGGCTATTTCCTATTGTTTAGCAGATAACTGTATAATAAGCAATGACTCACTTGGAATCTCTATCATCTTTAGAAGCACTCAGCCCTGCTTTGCTTTTCAACATTTTAAACTGACACTCTTATGGGGACACTTATCTGGAAGGGCTTTCAAATTATTTTATACTGAGTTTCCGCACATGTGTGAATTACGCGAAATGAAATCATTTGATTTGGCAGCTAAACTGGCTACTACTTTCTTGCCAACAATTCCTCTTTATGATTATAAGATTTATATGTATGTCACAGTTTTCATTCCAAATGGCAAATTGAGTGTAATGCACAGATTCGTACAGAGCTCCATAGAATTAAACCCACACTTGATTTATGGCCCACTTTACATAGCAAAAAATTGGACACAATTTTAGTCAGTTTGAAGATTGGGCATACTTTATTCACCCACCTACATATGTTGACAGGGGACCCAACAGAATTTTTTCCAGAGTGTAACAGTCCTATGTCTGTTATAAATATTTTTATAGAATTTTCTCGGTTTCCTATTCAGTGTTTTGCATATTTTCAGAAATCTTAGCTTGATATGGGTGAATTTCTTTCTAAAACTCCACATTATGACTGTTTTAATTTTTTTAAAGTTTTTTATAATCATATATAAAAATCAACTGCTCTTTTTAGCACAGTGCTATACATCATTGTTATGTCACATTTTGCATTCCAAATGGCAAATTGAATGGAACGCACAGATTCGCAATAATCTCCATACTGTTAAGCCTGCAATAGATCTCTGATACATTTTACACGACGGAAAACTAGACACAATTTTAGCCAGATTGAGGATTTAGGCACAGTCGATTCAGTCACCGACATTTGTTGGTGGGGGGGGGGTGACCCAACACCTGTTTGCCCAATTTGTAACTGTTCTATGTCTGTTTAACACATTGTTTTATAATGTACGCTGTTCTCTATCCAGTCTTAGATGTTTTCAGAAATTTTTGCCTAAATTGGGCTAGCTGCTTTCCAAAACCTGGCATCTTTCTAATTCAAAAAATATTGGTTTTCATAATCATATATAAGCATTAACCGCGCTTTTTAGGACAGAACCGTAACATTAATCATTGTGGCGCTTTTTCATAACTCACAAATTTATGCTTTTAAACGTTCGGATTTTGTAAACATTCCAAATTTTGATTTTATTATGGATTGATCAATATTTTAATTTCAACACACTGTAGCACAACTTAGCCAAAGACAACTTTTGTGCTATTAAAAAACAAATTCAATTCAATTCTCCGTCCTTTCTAAGCATCTGTTGAAGAATCATTTTACAAACCATGTTCAGCTTTAATAAAACCTATTTTTAAACAATCATTTCTGATATTCATCTCTTGTTATAAGAGGTTCGGACAATAGACAACCTCTTGCCAAGAAACACTTCTAAATCAAATCGAGCATAGTCTATATCTGAGCTCTTCCCCCTTCCCCTTTTTAACACGTACATAACTGCCTTTATTTGCGTAATAAGACATGAAAAAATTAGCTCAACCTTCGAAACTACGAGTGTTACAAATCTTTAATGCGCCATTGAAAAAACAAGAAAGCTACACACCGCAACAACTATTTTGGCCTGTTTCATCGTCCCTATTCAAAGTCAGTAAAAAAATTGAACAGAATCAGGGAGACGTACAAAATGAAATTCCTGGCGAACTGCCTCTCTTCTTCCTTTCATTATTATGTAAAAAGACGGGGTTGGGGAGTTGGAAAAAAAAGACGTTTGATTAACGTTCCATACAACGGGACTTTGACTTCGCGACCAGGAAGCATGGGGATCATGGAACTGCGGAGGTGTTTGTCTAGATCCTACCAGGAAGGACAAAGGGTTATTTTTGTATGCTTAACAAGCGTCAAGTGCTTCATCGTTGAGTGTGAAAACAGTAATAGAAGACTGATAAACATACAGTTATTCCAGAACATTTGAACATCAAATAGAGGTTGCTTCATTATGTTCCTATTTTAGCTCAAAGGAAATATCTCAATTGAAATTTTTAGACTGTATATAACGTTTCTTCAGCACATCTACGTAAATGCAATTGAAGTTAAAATGCCCGTTAAGTCTTCACTGCGTACTGTATCAAATTGATGCATACGTTTCTTTCATGTTAACAGTGAAGATTAATTTCACGTTAACAGTGAAGATTACTTTCATGTTAACAGAGAAGATTACTTTCATGTTAACTGTGAAGATTACTTTCATGTTAACTGTGAAGATTACTTTCATGTTTACTGTGAAGATTAATTTCATGTTAACTGTGAAGATTACTTTCATGTTAACTGTGAAGATTACTTTCATGTTAACTGTGAAGATTAATTTCATGTTAACTATGAAGATTAATTTCATGTTAACAGAGAAGATTATTTTCATGTTAACAGTTTTATAGTATGCAGTGAAGGGCTAATGAACTTTTTAACTTCAATTGCACTTACATAGATATGATGAAGAAACGCTATATTCTGGCAAGAAATTTCAACCGAGATATTTACTTTGAACTGAAATAGTAAACAAATTTGCAACGCTTTATAGATGTCCAAATATTGTGGAATAACTGCATGTTTATCTGTATTCTATTGCTATTTTCGCACTCAACGTTGAAGCATTTGACGTTTGTTGCGAATTCGGTTACCATTTAACTTCAAAGCAAATATCACAGTTGAAATTTTTACACAATATATAACGTTTCTTCTGATCATCTATGTAAACGTAATTGCAGTTGAAAGACCATTAATCTCACACTGCATACTATATCAAATTTGATGCATATATATTTCTTTCCTGCTAAACATGTCATTTTGTAAAAATAATTCTTCGGAATTTTTTAAAATTAAAATTTTAAATTTATTATAGTAATAAATTTAAACTAGAAGTAATTATTGTAATAGAACAATTATAGCAACAGTAGTAGAAAGTAAAGTTAGATTAGTAATAATAAAGAGTAATTTAAAAATAATAGTAATAGAAATGAAATAATATTAATACTAAGTAGAAAGTAGAAGAAATCAAGTAATATTAATATTATATAGAAAGTAATAGCAATTAAGTAAAATTAATATTATGTTGAAATTGAGTAATATTAATATTATGTAGGAATTAAAGTAATAGTAGGTAGGAATTAAAAAGTTTTAAATGGAAAGAATAAAACTTTTTGAAGTACAATTTCTTTTTTTTTTAATTTATGAATATTAATTTAATTTTTAATTTTGATTTGTGTGAGTATTTTCGCTTTGTTATACTTAAGTTCCCACTTCAAAACCGTTTATTATTATTGTTTTGAAATTTAATAAATCTTACGAATTCAGCTTAAAGAAGAATAAAAAGAGAATTAAAAAAGAATTTATTTGAAAATCTTTCCAAATGTAAAAATTTTAAATATTCGTTGTATAGCATCAAAACTAGATGCCATTTCAACATACAAGATGTTAACTAAATGAAATTATCTTTCGAAATTTAAACACTCATTTTCAAAGTAGCCCACCCGAAATACCTCATTAAAGTTTAGTGGCACTTCATTCACAAATATACGGCCGAAGTAGACAGCAGACATTCATCCGCAGTAGATAAGAGCAATTAAGCAAAAATTAACGCATGAGCACAAAATTCTCAGAAAAAACTAGCTGGAAATAAATCTACACTCCAAAGATAAACTTCGTTCAATTTAACTATGACTATTCATTACCTGTTATTCATTACCTATTACCCTTCATTCCTAATCAACTATTCATTAAAAATTTAGGATTTAAAAAATATTTTTTTAAATTCAAAATTATAGAAGATTTTTTTCAATTTATAACATGCACGCATAACATATGGTAATCAACACTGAAATTTAAAAATACATTTTATTTCTCCTTTTAAAAATTTAAATGAATATAAATTTTTTATCTCTAATCAAAAGAAACGCTGCATATTTAATTCTTAGTTTGATTCGTTTGTTTAATAATTTTTAAAGCGTTTTAATGTAGTTAGTAGTATTTGCGTAATGATAGTTACATCATAAAGAGTGTCAAGATAAAAACATTATGCCTAAAAAAGCATTAAAAGTTTTGAAATAGCATAAAACTAATAATTAATAATAGTTAATAATTAAATTATAAAACGTGTTTTTTTTTGTTTAGATACACAAGAAATAACGAAATATTTAATTTGAATTTTTTGAATTTTATTTCGACGTGAGTGATTATATAAAGGAAACCCATTATTACAAAATAATGCTTAAACTTAATTTCAAAAATTAAATTTCAAAATTTAAGGAAATGTAGATGAAAATTGAGCTGAACGCCACTGAAAAACTAATATTTTGAATTTTAATTTGGCTAAAAATTGGGTTTTGTATAGCATGTAAAAAATTTATTGACGAAATACATTAATATTACATTAATTAATTACATAGTATTACTTTAATACACAACTAAAAATTTAAATGAGATTTCGAAAATATTTTAACTATTTATTATTTTATGAAGTAAATAATTGCAAAAAAATCATATGTTCCATAAAGCATTTTGAATTATCCCTGCATTGATTATAACTCATCATTTCAGTTGTATTATTATTATTAAATAATTATTAAATTGAAATAAATTAAATATTATTAAATTAAAATAATGTCTTTATGATCTTATACATTATGTTACAGCAAATCAATTAAAATTTAAATATATAAAAAAACAGCCAAAATTTTCCTTTTAACGATTTCAATTTTTAATGATTGTTTTGTCAATGGAAAAGCATAATTATTGATTATGTTGATTAAAATTGTCACATCGTTGCATTTATACTATTCATTACAACCGTCCCTTCTTTTCCATAACGCGTTTGATAAATAGTATCCACCTAGAAATTTCATAAAATTTTGCTTACAGAATATTATTTTTCACAATATACTTATCGCTTTTTAAGAAATATTTACTTATATTAAAAAAACTCCTTCTTTATAACTACATCTCTCAACCTTATGCAATATTTATCATCGACTGCTTTTTATTCCTCGACGACTTCATATAAGATCCCATCACCGCCAAGCGATATCGCCACTTTTATTACCAAAAGCAGCCTGAATATTTCTCCATTTTTTTGGAATTCGTTACAAAGTAGCATTATGGCCCTTATCGTGGCCGCAGGAAAGAAAACTTTTCGGAGATCCGTTATCCATTAATCTCCGCTACCTCCCAGGCAGATTGCCAACAGCGATAAAGCAGCGTAACGCTGAAACACAATTTGTATGCTCTATCATACTGAATGACAACGCTGTCCTAGGGTTCATTGTTTGGAACCACGCGGTATTGTGGGACTTGTTACTTCTTCTGTGCGAACCCTTTTCAAAGCCTATTAAAGTTCTGTTGATGCTTCTGCTGTGGATTTTGAGTGAAAATGTTGCCCCAAGATTCTTTGTTGGGATAGGTGTTTTTTGGATGACGAACAAATTACCTTTCGGAAGCTTGGAAGGGTTGTTTTTTTTTATGTGATTCAAAAGCAAAGTTGAAAATTTTATAAATGCTGCTTAGATTTATATCTGAATGTAAGAGATTTTTGATGGCACTTTGACATAGGGGTATCACGTCTTCCCCTTGATCTGGGCATCACTGGTTCGAGTCCTGGTTCGGGAATGGTTGTTCTTACCTTGTATTCTCTCTGTAAAATGGGCCGTGGTAGCCTGGTGGTAAGGTCTCGGCTTCAGAACTGGAGGGTTTCAGGTTCGAGACTCGATTCCACCGAAGAACCGTCGCGTAAGGGGGTCTCTTGCACGTTAAATCTGTCAGGCCAAAGGTCTCCAGCTGGTATGGTGTAGTGTGGAGAGAAGGTGTGCAAGCTCAGGTGTCATCCTCGTCATCTGACCATGGTTCAAAATATCGAGGTCCATCCTTTACAACGGAACGTTAATATAACTAAACTCTCTGTAAGAGGTGCAAATGATCCGCCCTGTAAAAAGTAGTTGTGCAGGCGAATGTGTGTGTATGTGTCATCTTCATTTGAGCTAGAAGACTGCCTTCTGCCTTTGGGGGCTCAGAGGTCTTTACCTTCAGAAGCTACTGCTTCCCCTTTCCATGTTGACCCGGGAATATCATCATCATCAAAAAACATTTATTATCATGATTTAGTTTCTAAATTGGCACAATTTATATAAATGGAGAAAATTGGCATGCAAAATGGAAACTATAATGCAAAACGTGCTACAAAATTGATGGTTCGACGCAGATTTATCAAATTTGATATAATTTTTTTAATATTTAAATAAATTTATTTAAAATTAATAAAAACTTTAATTTTATTTTCAATAATTTTAAGTTATATTATTGTATAAAACACATTTTGGCATCTATTTAAAATAAAAAAAATACAAAAGCTGTAAAATAATATTTTTATTTCAGCTCAACCTATGTATTTTAAAACACACCAAACTTCTCCAACCTATGGTCCGATTTCGTCAGTTTTTGTTTCATTTCAAAGTCATAACATCTGAATAAATCATCGACTGTCCTCTAGTTTCTCTGTTGTCTTTAATTTTTTTTAAAATTATTTCTAGGTATTAATTGCATTTTTTGCCTCAATTTAAAATACAAAAAATAAGCTACTCAATTATATAATTTTTATTTCAGTTGCAATCTATTCATTTAAGGTGTACGTACACTATTAAAACTTCAAAAATTGCTCAAAATCTCGAATTTTTTTTTATTGCTTCAAACGGTTCTCTGTGATATCAAGATGTTATCAACTTTCCCTAAAAACTGCAGTTTCTGTTTTTTATAAGCTCATTTTATGTCCTCTATGTTGCTTCATTCAAACGATCATAATTCAACGAGAAATTAACCAAATGCAATTCTTTTTATATCAAAATAATCTGTATGAAACAGTGGATATTTTGTGCCTTAATCAAAGTTATATTTATAGAAATAAATTATTACAGCTAAAAGTTAAATTTACTGAAAAAAGCCTATCTTATTCTATTCATTGGTGGTGAAAAAAATTGTTAAAAGAAACGATATATTTTTATGACTTGATTTGAGACAGACAACATGAAGACTAATATTAGACCCAATTCCGAACAAGAATTGTGTGTCTGTAAAGATTAGAATTTAATTTCAAAAAATATGCTAATTAGCTCATTAAATATTAATTAATCATTAGTGCAATATGGCTTTTTCCCACTGAAATGAGTTTAAACATTTTTGATAACCATCTGTGAAAAAATTGCTTTTTTAAATTTAAAAATTTTTTAAACTCTTTCTTGTGTGTGCGTACACCTTTAAAAAAAACGAAATATCAGTTCTCCATCCCCAACCACTGACCCAATTTCGTCAGTTTTTCTTTCAAATCAAAATCACGACCTCTTATTATATTAACGAAGAACACCGGCTTTCCAATTCTGTTGTTTAATTTCATAAACACTACCTTATTCGGGAATGTTTATTATAAAAATTGCGAAGGAATTTCTCAGTTACAACCACTCAATTTCGTTCGAAAATTTTTATTTCATACAAAAATTTCTGACCTTTAGCTGCGTCTTCAATATCCGCCTGCTCTTCTTCCGTCGTCCTGAAGTTTCGAGGGGTAGAGCAAAAATAAAACTTTGACAACACACATCACCTTCCACAAGGAGAGAGAAATTGTCAATTTTATTTGGTATTTTTTAGAATAGAGAATGCATCAGATTATTTTATTATTGTGATTATAAGTGTACGTTATGTGTAATTATAATTTAAAATATTTTAAAAGAACACTGACTTTTAAATAATTATTAATATAGAGGGGTAACTGCCATTCTTTGAAGGCGAACAATTTTTATTCAATTTAAATTGATATTTATATTTTTTCTTAAAGCAAAATATTTTAGCAATATTTTTTTTGTATATCTGTGTGAAAAAAATAAAGATTCTTCCTAATTATTGTGAATATTATAATAGCTTCATACAATTTTATTACATTCCATTTCAATATAACATTTTTTCTTGTTTTAATAAAATTGTAGAAATATTTTGAAGTGCATTGTCCCACATAGCTTTTCATTCTTTTAGTTAATTTCTAATCACATGCATTGAGGCGATATTAAATACATTTTTAAGTCTATACTGTTGTTGCTTTCTAATTCAGAACAAATTTTTAAAATGAAATAAAGTCAGAGGAAGGCCTTAAACATTATCATTTTACAATATTTCAGACTAGACTCCTATAATCTGTAAATGTTTCAGTACAATATGACCATGTAACATAGCGTGCATACCGAACATCTTTTTTTTTTTTTTGTTTTTGTAAATTAAATTTTGCAAAAAAGATATATTGCTAAATAATTTTTTCTTAAAAATGCTATTGAATCGTAACTATTTGCTTAACATTGTCATGAATCAGGCAATCTAATGGCATGTTTATGTACATTATGCAATTTTAATTCTGAAATCTATCATACATTCTATTAAAGTAGAATGGAGTTGATGCTATAAAAAGATCATTTTTTAACTTTTAATTTAATGCCATAGGATAATGCAAAGTAACTGGAAATCGAACAGAAAATTCCTTAGACAAAATACTAACAGTTCGAGTTCAATGTATGTATGTATAGTAATGATGATTACTAGAAAAGAATTCGCAGTTTCCAGTAAGAATGAATCCAATTGCAACCAAGAACTTATAATGTGACTCGTCCTCACCAAGCATACTGTCGTCTGAAATCGATAACAGTATAGTAAAAATGGAAGTTGCATATTTTCATCAGACTTTGGTGCATTAACGTTGATGTTTTACTATTGAAAAAATACCAATCCAATAAGCAACGACTGTTCAACAGCGGTACTTGAATGGACAATTAGCAGGCAGAATATCACCCCTGTATTCTTTATATCATAATTTTAACCTTAGTTTTCCTCGGCTCTTCCACCACCTTGAAAATAATTGTTGTGTTGTGCAGTGCTTCTTATGGCACTAGCTATTGGATAAAACTGTTTTGACAAAGATAGCGATTTAGCCGATAGGGTGCGTCTCTTGTTTTAGTAGCGCTATTTAGGGTCAAGAGTACGACCTTGCCACTCACTCACTCACTCATTCACTCATTCGCTTGCACAAACAACCTCAATTTACAGGAAAGCACATTCACATATCTCAAGAATAGAACAAATGAAGAACAACTATGCGCTAACCGGGACACGAGCCCAGAACGCCCAGATCAGGAGAAGACACTTAACCCCTATACCAGGACGCAGTCAGAATTATTTAGTAATGACTAGTCAATGAGATTACATTCAATCACCCAGTCACTTGCGTATTGTTTCAAATATCTATCTTTCTGGCTAATTACATTCGCGCATTTCATATTATGTTAATTTAGATCAACATAATATGAATGCGCGAATGATATATTCAAGGAAAATAGGTGAAATTATTGCTCAATATGCCACTCTTGACAGATACAAATAAGGTACTTTTAAAAATAAGTAAAATTTTTCATTTTATAAAGTTACAAAATTTTTCCAGGATTGATGGACCTCGGGAATTCTTTTCCTCCCTTCTAACTCTTTCAGTTATTTTAAATATTGTAATACAAACGTTTTTTTTTTTTTTCATCTTTATTATTCGATGTTGGACACATGATAATATATTAAACATTACGATTTTCATTTTTTTTAAATATTTTATCTTTCATTCTATTTGTAACAAAGAGCCGTGCTGCTTTTATTTTGCACTAAATGAGATAGTAGATCAAGCTTTGCTCAGCAGGGTTTTTTTCCTGAAAAATTGTGAATAAATCCTTATCCTGTAGCTTATAAGCTGTAGGCGAAATCTATAGGAATTGAAAACGCGCGATAGAACACGAGAAAAACCCATGGGAATCTGAAGCCCTAAAATCTATTCCATCTCTGATACGCTTATGTATGTCATATAGAGCCACCTGTCAATCAGCAAAATCTTATCTAAAAATAAAATTCGACCCACATCGTTAGAGCCGTTTCCAAGGTAAACGAAATAGATTTTTACTATATAAATAAAAATGAATATTAGTCTGTCTCTTATGCACTTTCGTACTGCTCATCTGATTCCAATAAAACTTCGGCTACTTACTGCTTGCAGTTATGCAAAGGAATATTACAATCATCTAAAGTGCAAAAAATTACTTTCAGATCTATTTGCCTCTCTATTAACGAAAATTGTCAGAACAACTGGCCAAGGAGACACCACCAAATTCAGTAAAGATTCTAAATTCAATTTAGATATTAATATGTCGTAGCTATTGCATGTAAATCCTATGTAAGTTTTACTCTGATGTAATAGTTTTATTATAGAGTATGCGAAAAATTTTTAGGGAAACCAGTTCTATAGGTTTGAAGTTTTAAATAAACATTTAATAAATTTGCGTTTTTTGCAGTAACTTCGAAAATATTACAGTACAAATAATTTTGCGTATCTCAATTTGAAAAGAAAAATTGAAATCGTTTCATTGTATTAAATATTTTATGGTATAAATATATTTTCTTCGCTTAATAAATTTTAAAACAAGATGCTTTGATCACATTTTTAAGCATTTAACTTGAGAATTCTGAACAAATACTAAACGAATCACGAAATACACTAAATAGTTTCTTTCCTTACCATTCTGAAATAACACCAAGCTTTACAATTCTAAAAGAGTACACAAATCTAATACAAAAAATGAACATTTGTTTGTACAGTTGAACAATAAAAATTGAATAAATATTATTTATACTTCTCCTTTATATACCATTCAATTTCAATGAATGAATGAATTCATTTTCAACAAGAAAATAAATATTATTCTTTCAATCATTCGTAATTAAACAAGACAGATATTTCAAATTCCCAGCGATATTTCCAAGATTATTTCTTCTGCGGTAGCAACGCGCAGGGTTCCAGCTAGTTATATACAAGATTCGAGATATACTTTTGTCAAGGATGCTTGATTGGTTATTATTATAAGTTGAAAGGCGAATAAAAACTATTGTCGAGATAATAGGCTGCGCTTTATATGGAAACAGATTACTAAAATACCCGAAATAATAGGAAAAAATAAGATTATTTGCCCTTTTCGTTTTCTTTGTGAATTTGACTCCCGATTGTACCAAGTAAGAAATGAAACAAAGGGGATGATCTCGCCGAAATTCTTATATTTTCCCTAAAAAAAGTTAATTCTCCCTCCCTGTATATGAAACTTGTCTATCTAGGGCTGTGGAAATGCGAGTACTCAGATTTTTACTATCCTGAAGATCGGAGATTCCGAAAACGAAATGGCGGCAATGTAACATAAACGTTTAACGGAGTGTGTCCCCATCTTCTCAAAGAGATATAGATTTGATGTTGTGTAATATAATGCAGAAGTCAGTAATTTCAATGTCTTTTTCCGATAAATCAAAATCTAAATTTTATTCGGAGCTACAATTTTAGAAAAGAAATCACATACCAAATCTCATTTATCTTTCTGTGCTTTTGCTATCTCATTTACATATGCTTTGATTACATACTAAAATGGCATCAATTTTTTAGTGAATTTTATTCAGTAAATAGTGCAAATCTAAACTTACAGAAACAAACATGAAAATTCATTCCGATTTGAATTCGTCCAAAATTTGGCAGTAGCAGTCTGCAAATTTGGTATAGAGACCATAAATGAATTTCATCTGTTTATGCAAATTGTTTTTTAGTTATGTTTAGTGACAGGCATAATCCCCTTCTCCCCCCAAAAAAGAATTTTTTTAGACTTGTAGAGGAGAAAACATCAAAAAAACTTCCATTGCGAATTGTTTTAAATGTTTACTTTTTCTCTGTAAATAAAAGCAAAACACCTTAAATTCTCGAAATAACTAGCAAAGGGTGTTTTACAAATTTATATTCTATCTGTAATATTTTATCTACAGAAACAAAAAATGTAATCATTGCTATCCCCATTTTTATTACTGATAAAATTGGATTAACTGAAATTAAATTTATTACACGATATTCTTACAGACATATAAAATGCGATTTGTCGATCTGTTACTTTAGCGATATAAAATTTACACTTATTCACTTTATTAAACAATTTAAATGTTAATATTATAAACTATTTCAGTTTTATTAAACGTTATTGTACTCTAAAATATTTTAAATTCTGAAACGATCAGATTTCATTCTCTAGGGACAGATATTTTTCCATTAAATTTAATATCAAATACACTGATAAAATATTCCAGACATGGAGCAGACAAATGTGATTGCGAATTGTCTGGAAACTTTTTCAATCCTGTTTCGCAGTCAGAAATATATGAATACTTTAAAAGAAATATATGCGGGTTTCATGTCAAATCATTGTTCGGAATTTTCAAGCAGAATGTATGTATCAGATATTTAAATATTCTGTAAATTTTCCGGCGCCAAAATAAATGACAAAGATGGAATATTCCGCCGCGTTCTCTTATTAAATTCCCGCCGAAACTGAAGTTCTTCGAACATGAAAGGATTTCTCGCGTTCGCCTTATAAATCGCGTGCCTTTTCACTTCTAATAAATCGATTGAAATTCTGAGAAAATTCGAAAATTGCTGCGTTGCTGATAATGCACGAAAAAGCCCCCTTGAAAAGCCACGAGAAAAATATTCCTTCCATTAAGTGAAGCTACTAAATCATTCGGTCTTGATGAATTAGCACTATCGAGAAATGGCGGAAGAAAAATAATAAAATTCACGGCAGCGGCTTCGCAAGAATTATTAAAAGCACTGCAAAGTAATTATTCGAGACTTTTCTGAATTATGATGGAATCCCCGAGTTAAAAGTTATATCTATGCGGACATTCATTTGGCTGCTCTGTGATGGGAAAATGTTTTTTCTAGTGCTTTTAACCCGTGAAGAAGACTGGTATATTTAGATATAATGGCGTGAGCAACTAAGATTTCAAAATCATATGCAAGCTGTTTTAATTTAATTCTTTTTTTCTAAGCCACCTACCTAGATGGAAAATGTTTTTAATTACTTGCACCTATGTAAAACATGCGTGAAAAATTACCATGGTTAAAGAGTAAGACATTGGGATTCAATGAATATTAAACAGTTAGAGAAAATTGGGTTTTTTGTACTATCTTTGCCCATTTTTACAGATAATTACTTAATGCAATAAACTAAATGCAAGAAATATGGAATGCTATTCTTATATACAGATATTATCCATATTTCAGAACAGAATCAACAATAAAAAGAGATATTCTTTCTGAATGCATGCTATTTACATCCTGATTATTAAAAGATTATTCGAAAATTTATTTTAGAAAAAAGTATATTATGTAAGATTTAAAATTTTTGAAAAAACATGGCAGGTTCGAAGACATCGAAGAGACTTTTGATGCTTTTATGTCGTTTTATTTCATCGAGTAGAAGCATGTATGTTTACGTACAAGCAGAAGGCTACGAGCACACACACTACACAAAACGACAGACAGAGGAATGAGGGAAATATTCCCTTGAACATTTTATACTTGGTCATATATACCATACTTTGATAGGGAAAATCTTGTTTACTATGCTATTATTACTAGACTATTAAGTTTTTCATAGGGAATCTCAAAGCAGAGGAAACATAAGAGGAAACAAGCTCTTTAAAACACTATTTGTTTAGGTCAAAACTATTATCAATCTCTCTCAGTGTGGGAATCGCTGACTAAGCATTTTTGCAAAGCATTTCTTGAATTAAGTAGATAACGTAGACTCAGATCAGGAAGTAAGAGAATATTTTTAGAATGAAGTTACTATGGGCGAAATTAAGATAAAATGATAGAAATTAATTTGAATTTAAAATTAATAGTCAAAATATCATTATACTATATAACAAGAATTTCTACTTTACATTGATTAAAAATATAATATGCAGGCTGGCTTAAAATTTATATATAACGTATTTAAAAATTATCCTGAAAAAAATTAACGATGAAAATAACTTTATAATTAGTAGTAACAAAGAAGTTTTGGATTTTCGAAACGCTAACATATATAAATTTAATACTTATGATTTTGAAAATTTATACACCTATCTACCTCATGAAAAATTAATAAATATCTGTATTTTTATATATAACGTATGTTCAAATGAAGGTATAATTACAAAAAATAACAGGCTAGAATTATGTAATTTTTATATAATTGAAAATTACGTTTTTAATGGAGTTAAGTTCAGGGCATTTTAATGGTAACAGCTTTCATAAACGCTTTAGCCAATATTTTGAAACATTACTATAAGAAAAAATTAATTTAATAAACGGTTGCACATGCATTGATGACTTACTTTCGATAAACTTAAATAAGATTAATGCTGTTACGAATTGTAATACAAAAGATTTAATTAAATGAAACAATCAATTTGAATCTACTTAGATCCAAATAGTTATTTGGATTTAAAAATAAAAATTTCTAATGATAAAACATTAGTTGGTATCTGCGATAAAAGGAATGAACTCAAATTTAAAATAATTAAACTTATCTAAACTCTAAAATTTTCAAAAATTTAATTTTCTTACAAATTAACAGGATTAAAAGAGTTTATAGTTATAAAATTTCCTATACTGAAGCAATAAATAATCTCATCAAAAATTTAACTAAAAATTAATTGCCCAGAAATTACTTCAATTTTGATACTTTAATTTTTCTTAAAAGAAATGTCTAGGTATTAACCTTTTGACGAAAATAAAAATAGACTTTCTATTACATATTAACTAATTTAATAGATGGCCTTGAAATAGTCAATTATTATAAACTTAAATGACGTGAACAGAAACAAAACAAGAAGCGGGAGGCAAGAAAGAACAAGAGGGGACACATTTTGTAAAAATATTTTTTGCCTGCTAAAGGTATGTTCTTTCCTTTTTGTTTTAATATTTGGTTATGAGAGTTCTTATATAGTTTATATTATGTTGTTGTCGTTTTTGCGTCAATTAGAGTTTGTAATTTTAAAATTTATTGTTTTGTTTCATTTATGTAAGAAATGGTGTGTCTCTTAGCCCTTAATAACGGGGGATTTTCGGGTCACGAGGGTTTAATACTGTTGGACTAAAGTCAGATTCCTTACAGAAAAAATGCCCTATTTTGAATCCCTGCCTGAGAATGACTCTTGAGAAAGTCTTCAAAACGGATTCTTCTATTATTGTTATTTAGTTTTGTTTTTGTTTGTTTCATTTAAACTTGGTATTTATTAGTAATTTGTTTAGATTCATTTGTGTTTTATTATTAGCTGCATTTGCGCTCTCTAAATACAATGGTGCTTTTTTTTTAGTTTGATTCTGAAATAATTTTACTATTAGATTGTTTCAGAAATATGCTTAATTTTTTTTATTTCTTATATGAAACAGACAGATAGATAGGTAGAAAAATAAAATGTACAACAAACAATGTTTAAACCTTTTTAATTGCTACTTGAGTGTGGATGAAAATTCCTTCCAAACTTTCGTTTGTTAATTTTCATCATTCACATTTGATATAGTGTTAGCAGAATCACAAGCCAGCCTAGATGTCCACATATTTTATTGCAATTCATACTGAGTTTATTATTCTTTATCATAAAATTCTCCAACAACTTATTGTTAAAAGTATGCTATTTACATATAAGAATTAAATGTATTAGTTTAAAGAATATCCATCTTTATAAAGACTTCAACTATGTAAATACCATCCGTATACTGGTATATGCAATTAAAGCTCAAGGGATAACTTTTTAAAATATTAATTTTTTTTAACTGTGTCTAAATCCCTCCTAACTATTTATATACAGCTTCAAATATTATTCGCATCCTTCTTAGATAGAAAACATAAGAAAGAGTGGATAAAATCTGAAATTAATCTCCTAGGAGCCGGTGAGAGCATCTGCAGACACCATTCCTTGCTGCCATAGCAACTGAACCTAACACGATAGAGCAGGTGATTCTCTGGAAGTTGTTGACTCGCCGAGTCAGGATTAGAGAAATGGAAGCAGAAGAGAGCGATTCCGGGCAAATTTGCACTGGTTAAACTTCGGGGTCTTTAATGGTGAATTAATATTTTTATTTTAAATATCGCGAAGAACAAACAGTTGACGGCACTGGAAGATTTCAGTGAGGAAATTTAATATTTTCACTTGGGATTGGTATCCGTATTTATTTAATAACATATGCAATTTGAAAAATAGTCATTTCGTATGCATCTATTTGAAAAGTAACAAAATATTCTTCCTCGTGTGTAATATTTTAAATATAATTATTATATATTAGTTTTAAATAATATTTTGTTAATAAATAGGGTTCTTTTCTACTTTTAGCATAATAGTTAATTTTCGAACCCTTTATCAACATGTTCTTAAGAATGCAAAAAAACTTGATAATGATGATTGTCCATGTTAACACTGAAAGGCTTCTGAGGGTAAAGACCCTTGAAAACTGAAGGCGAAGTAGGTCTTCTAGCTCAAATGAAGATAACACGCACATTCGCTTGCACACCACTTTTTTACTAGGGATCTCATTCACAAATAGAACACAAGGGTTTTTGTTAAGGATCGACGTCCATTGACAATCAATTTTTCTATGAGATGCCCATTGAAAAAGTCTTAAACTTTCTAAAATATTTTTTTTTAATTTATTTTCCCATCACTTTTATCGGAGGACGCCTCAGAAATGAAGATAACAATCTTCTGATATAGTGGCTGGTTCTCGCCTCCTAGGTGAGTACAAAATGATGAGCTTCGGCTTCCTCCTATCGATGATGTGAGCCTGTGAAGGCCCTTAGGACTCAACCTTAAAGCCAGCCAACATTGTCGCGGCTGTCTGGGCATTGAAATTTATTCCGAATTCTTTTAATTTGGATAGGCGGAATAGCCTAGCGTGGTTATTCTTTTGTCAAACTGGGTTTATTTTTCGACTAATTTTTATCTCAAAGGAATACCACATCATTATTTAAAATTTTAGTAGCCAAAAATATGCAACAAAATATGAATATTAAGATTATATAAACTTTATAATAAGGCCTTATAATTTCCTCAGCTGTAAATTCATTACTCAAAAAACCTCTTTTATTTGAAACTTTTTAAATTTAAAATATCTATCTCTAATGTATTAGAAAGTACTTAACCACCATTAGATTGGACACCTTGTATACTGGAATTTTCTTATTCAACCATACCACAAAATATCTATTACTCCGACCCACTGGAAGGTACTCAGAAAAACTTGAATCACTGGACTACCGCAATAGCAATAAGGGAAGAAACACTGGTTGAGTTCTAAGGACATTACCGGCCACGATACAATCCTCCCCTAAGGAAATGCGCTCCGTCATTAGTAGGAAAAACCAGATATTTCCCCTCGCTTTTTAATATAGCCACAAAGGTGCCGAGAATTAGTTCAGTTTTTAGTTTAGTCATATTAACGTCTCGTTTTAAAGCAACACGAAGGGTATTTTGGGACGGACCTCCACACCACGCCACACCAGCGGGAGGACGTTTGGCCTGACAGATTTAACGTGCAAGAGACCCCCCTCACACGACGGTTCTTTGGTGGAATCGGGTCTCGAACCTGAAACCCTCCGGTTCGAAGCCGAGACCTTACCACCAGGCCACCGCGGCCTGTGCCGAGAACTAACCAACCAGCTTCAGATTCTCACTTACGAGATGCTCCACCCCCCTTAAGACCTTAATCAACCATAAAATTATACTTATGCAAAGTTTGAACGATACCATAAATTCTTGCTCGAATGAATAATTTACAAACATGCATATGTTTTGAATTAAGTGAAATGCGTTTTTAAAATCAACTATTCTATCATAAAATCAAAATTAGCAATAGAACATCGGAAACAAAATGACAACTGTCTTATATGGAAAATCTCCAAATATTTGCATTACAAAACAAGCTTAGAAGTTCAAATATCATATTTATTATGCTTATTCAAATGTCTAATTTATGTGTGAATAGATTTCATTACACTCACTAGTAAAATACATAGAAATCGGAAATGAAATATTCTAAAATCGTCAGCTCAGTAAAGGCGAGAAATGTCTAAAAATCTAGTATATTTAAAGTCCTAACCTCGATCCGAATTCGATGAGGAATCGATAGATGTTGCCAGTTAGAGACAGCTGTCTTAATAGATATTAATTACACACCAAACAAGACATTTCAGAAACATCTCTGAAACTATTTGATAACAATGCAATGTTACTTCGGCTTTTATAGTTTTCAAAGGGACTGGGGGAAACTGGTATAAATGTCAAGAGTATATAGGGGTTACTAATTACGCTTTAGGTTTATTATTATTTCAGATTAATCAGTGTATACAAACAAAATTGTTGAAAACTGTTGGAAATCATGAAGATTTGAACGAAAAAATAGGTTAATACTGCACAGCAAGAAGAAAGATGCGATGCCTGATTTGGAAAATTGGCAACTAACTGCAGAGAATTCTTACAGACTAAACAGACATACAGTTAAAGCTCTTTATTCGCGGGGTATATGTTCCATAAATATGCCTCGAATACAGAAATCGTGAATACGGAACGGTCATTTATGCGGGATTATAGGAGATACGTTCCTAAGTGACAAAATAAAAAACAAATATATAAAAAAATCAATTTTATTGAAGTTTTTGAACATTGATTCATTACTTTAAGGCTTAGGCAATGGTTTGAAGAATTTTGTCATTTTTTCTTGCTTGGCAGTTTTTAAAAGCATTAGCAAGCAGTCGCATTAGCAATTTGCCTCTTAAAAATAAGACTTCGTTCCATAGACCGATCAATGTTCATAAAGAAATCGCAAAACTCATTTGCCATTCTTAAACCTTCACTAAGATTTTTCAAATGAAATGTCACGTTTCCAGTGCCTGGTGAAACATCTTCTTCTATGGATTGAGAATTTAACATTTCCTCCAAGTCGGTTTCAGTCAAATCTCCATCTTGCGATTCCTGAATGTCACTTGACTCTTTCTGTTCGAACCCATCTCATCCTATTCCATTCGCGATTTCGGCTATGTTTGCTGTTTGCATTGAACAACATACTTTAGACAAAGTTGTAATAAGATCAAGTTTACTTTTTGTTATTAGTCCATTTGACGGCATTTACAAAGAATATTGAGTTGGATACCTATTGGAATCCTTTTATTATTATGTATGTACTTATTAGATTCGCGAATAAAGAAATTTTTGGCTGCGGATATAGGAATTGAGTCACATTTTTTTAATTTGCGAATAGTGAAAACGCGAATGAAGGAAGCGTGAATAAGGAACCTTTACTGTACACTGTAAATATTTTCAGAGCCACCAATTCTTAAATTTATATATAAATATATAATGATAAATTATTTACCAATTAATTCTTGAACATACAAATTTATATGGAATTCTTATAAAACGATGTATTTGTAAACAAACTGCTGTTTTCTAATTTCTGAGACCATAAAACAGTTTCATAATGGATTAATCTTAGAACAGGAACCAAATCCTTCAATGTTTCCCGCTTACAAATAAATGGTGATATTTCCCCATTGGGGAAAAAGAGAAAATACTTTTATAAAAGCTGTTATTAAAGGCGAGCGAAGTTTGTTTAAAAATATTGTAAAAATTAAGTAATTTCCCCCCAAAAAAATACATTCCTTGAAAATAACAGCTATGATGTCATAGTTCAACGTTAACCTTTTAAAAGCAAATCTGCTGTCAAAGAAGCATTCATAATAATAATGTAATACTAGTAAGAGCAAGTGAAAAAATCTATGCAAGATTTTATACATGCAAATAATATAAGCAAGAAAATATAGAAGATTTTGATGAATATTGCCGTTTAAGCTTTTTTCATTGTCCACGCGATTTCGAGTTTCATTTATTCAAAACTACCTAACGAAAACAGAATCATGTTCTCACATGATAAAAAGGAAATTGAGACAAGTCTGAAGATAGATACTTCTTGAACCAGCTATTTCAATTATCTAGGTTATTATGATTCTTATTTCGGGACCACAAATAACGACCTTTAAAATAAGGATAGAAAACCGCAGAGATGGCATCTGTTTTATGACGGAAATAGACTGAGAGAACAATAATAACTTCCTGCTCTGTCACTATTCTAAAATTTGACAACCTCAATAAAAAATTACTAAGAGTAATTTTGTTTTTGCGGTTAATTGGTATGTAAGAAACCCTCTTAAATATGAAAGGGGAAAAAAATTGTTGATTTAAAAATAGAGACAGTTACCAATATTAAATTTCGTAATTGACAACAATTGAATTTGTATGGCCATCTAACGTAATTTAGTGAGTATTTGGATGTTTAGGATGATTTCAACGTGATTGTAAGATTCATGACTCTGTTGTTGTTGATGATGATGATTTATTTCTGTGTTAAAACGGACACAATACAATAGCTTCTAACGGTAAAAACCCCTGAGCACCCGAAAGCAGACTTCTAGCTCAGATGAACATGACACACATTCGCTTGCACAACATTTTTTTACAAATGGGGGGGGGGGCTTATTCATAAAGCTCGCAGATAAAATATAAGGGAAGTACAACCATGCCCAAACTAGGATTAGAACCCAAGACGCCCAATTTTAGTTTAGTTATATTAACGTCCCGTTGTAAAGCAACACTAGGGCTATTTTGGGACGGACCTCGTCATTTTGAACCATGGTCAGATGACAAGGGTGACACCTGAACAGGCAACCCCCTCTCTCCACCACAGCAGTGGAAGGACGTTTGCCCTGACAGATTTAGCGTGCAAGAGACGCCCTCACACGACGGTTCTTCGGTAGAATCGAACCTGAAACCCTTCGGTTCCGAAGCCCATACCTTACCACCAGGCCACCGCGGCCCTCTCAAGACACCCAGAGCACTTGGAAGACGCGCTACCCCAAAGCCAGAATGCCAGTAAGACTGTTATTATGTCTTAATAAAAATATTTAAAATTTCATGTCAATGGAATGAGTACAAATATGCGTATGCTAGTGGTAATTCTTTACGATTTTAAAGAAAAGCAAAATAAAAAAACAGTATATGAGCATTATTATTATTATAAAAATGCGAGAATTACCATAATTTAAATATTTTTGTAGTTTTATGTATCGCATAGTACCGACG
>JAPMOQ010005854.1:1189711-1201485 GCA_026543055.1 Argiope trifasciata
TCTTATGCTTTTATCGATTGTAGACGATTTTCCGACTATTTCTTGACTTAAAACTAGACTCTAGAGTCAAATAATATCTAAATGAAATAAATAAGGGAATCCTTTGTAGGATTTTTTCTAAAGTAAAATATCTATTCAGTAAACTGAAGTAAATAAAACAGATATTGCATAGACATTATTTTAACTGAATTTCTGTTTAAAGTTTCTGTTAGTTTAAATAAATATATATGCGTGATTATTGGAATTTAAAAAAAAATTCGTTTCATTATAGCATAATTTCATATTGCGCATACTCTGCGTTTGCCAAGTATATACGTTATCTTTAAATTTTTACGACACAATTTAAATACGCATTTTCCAAATATATCGAAACAGTTGGTTAAAATCTCTTAACTATTGAAGCTTGGAAGGCTCGAAATTTGACAAATAATTGCTTCTTCATAAAAAACATTTTTTTTGTGTGGATTCTTAAGATTTATTTTTCTATCTACTGTCTCCTAAGTTTAGAGTCGATAATCTTATTTACAGAGAGAAACATCACAATATTAGTTCAAATGATATTCTTGGGAGGTAGTCTCGGCTACTTTATAACAGAAAATTGCAAGTTCAAGACTCGATTCCGTTAAAGATATGTAGTGAATACGAATTGTTGATTTTTATTTAACCCTCTGACAAGGTAAATTTTTTAAATCGTTATTTAAAGTCGTTAAAAAATAGTTCAAATATTTTTTAAACAATGCTTAATGTTATTGTATGCTATTTTATAATAGTATGACGCAGAAGAAACTGCAATCAAAAGATACACACTTAACCGCAAAAAAAGGCAACAAAACGTGTACTGACATCCAACCAATGGAAATTGCAGGATAAGCGGTTGGGAAAAGGGATTTTCATTTAGCAATAGGAATTTTTCATCTAATTAATGTGAATTTGCTAACAGATAACTACTGATAAATAAAAAGAATGTGAAATGAGCTTTAGCTGGAAGGTTTTTTTTCCCATATTAAATATCGAACCGTAAGACTAATGCCTTATATTGGTCTTAATTCTATTTGAACAACTAATTAGCTGTTGGTGATGTGTTTGTGTTAACACGGAAAGAGAATACAGTAGCTTCCGTAGATAAAAACCCCTGAGCACCCGAAGGCAGAAGTCTGACTCTTCTAGATGAAGATGATGCACACACACATTTAGCTTGCACACAACCAATTTTTTACTGGAGGACTAATTCACACATCTCAGAACACAAGGGAAGAACAACCATTTACCCGAACCAGAACTTGAACTCGGGATACTCAGGCCCTTATGCCCTTAAGCCAGGACACCGGAAACTAGCTAAAGTCATAAATTAAGGCACTTGGCCTTTTATTCTTCTCTATATAATTTCGGTACTGATAATTTAAAATAGGGGCAAAAATCATACTTCACTCTTAGGATAGCTTATTTTAATGAAGGAGAAACATCCAGCAGCTAGACCTGTAACTAAGAAAATTCCATCTGAAACGTATATTGGAAGCTAGGCCATATTTGAATAATATTGTTTGTTAAGAGCACTGCCAAAACAGAGCTTATGATCTTAGACCTATTCATCTTCCTCAGGCATGGCACTACATTTGAATGCAACGTCACTCTAAGGACATTCTTTCTAGACCTTTTATTATTCACAAGGATGCAAACAGAAACATGTTTTTCATAACTGAAGGTAAAATTTCAAACTCTACCAATTTTTATCTTTGCGCACAAGCTATAAAGTAGGTTTTACATTCTGCCAGTTACAGTCCAACCAGTAAGGCCACTCATATACAGAAATTGTGAGGTAGTAAGCACTTGTCCCGTTAAGAAAACAATTTGTTTTGTTTCCTTTCCTAGTTCAACCAACTACAGTCATCCAGTAAAGTAAATATGAGCAAAAATTGTACAGCTGTCCCTTTGAGACAAGAACGTGTTATTGTCTTTTCTCTCAGTTCAGCCAGCTAACAATTCATCCAGTAAGACCACGTAGGCTTTGAAACTTACAGTAACAAGTCCCTTTGAGACAAGAACTACCTAATGTCTTCTCTCTCAGTAAAAGTTCGATCTACCATCTGCTCATGCATAACCTTACTAGAATCTTATAATGGCTGAATGTAAACTACTTTTAATTCTTTCAGTTTATAATAGGAGGAAGATATGGGAATTATACCGTCTGTTCTTTCCCAAATAAAACTGTCTGAAGTTATTACCCTATCGCTTAATCTTAATTCATAAATTTTGCCAGTCAGTTTACTCTGGAAAAAGCATTACAGTTGCAAATAAAATGGCGGATATTTTGGGAATCATGAAATTAATCCTAATGCTGAGCAAATAACAAAAAATCACAATTTATTATAAAATGCTTGTCGGAAAAAAAAACGCCACCTTCGTATATCAGGAATCTTATAATCCGAGAAGTTGAAAAGAAAGAAATTCCATTTTATATATGAATTGCCACATTAAATCTCCAAAATGAATATAAATAGGGCCATTAAAAATGCTCATATCTGCAAAACAGTTCTCTTTATTAAAGTTTCAAAAAAAGTCTTCCAAAGTTTTCAACATTTACATAAATTAAAAAATATTTTTCAAGAATATGAGCTGTAAATGTTATTTATTTCTGGCTTCGATATACTATGCTTAATTTGTTTTACCGATACCAAAAAAGTAATGTCTTCAGATTTATGGTTTCAGTATTTGAATAAAATCAAAACACAATCTATTGGTGTCAAACTATTTTGGACGAATGTCCCTCTTTCAGAGTGTTAGAAAAAGATATTTTATATTTATTCCAACTCAAATCATCATGCTTAATCTTCATAGAAAGTCTTCGGCGAAATGTCTACCCCATACAGAAATAGGAAATTTCCATATTCAAATAACTTGCTTTTCCAACTCCAAGTTTTCATATTTCCGAGTGTGAATTTTTCTCTAAACCCATTACATATGCTACTGCATGTCAGTTTAGATCTGAAAATATGGCAACTGTCACCACCACCTGTACAGAAAGCCACAGATTACAAGAGAAATGACAGTCGATTCAGATAGATGTCGCTAGTGATGTTGATAAAAAACTTAAGTTGCAAAAAAAGGAAATAAAAAAAAAAATGAGAATTGTGAAATGTCAAATGCAAAATATGAAAGTAGTGTATCAATATCATAAATATGTGGTAAAGGAATTCAAATCATGAATGGCAAATGAAACAAATTCTAATATTTCTTTATTTAATGTTTATATGCCATCTGGATTTGAGTATTTCAAAAATGAAGATATCTTTCTTCCTTTCTTTCAATAAAATATATTTTATTCTAGTCTTATATAAAACGTCCATTATTTTGATCCGATGAATTTGAAAGCTCAGATCTCTGTAGTATTTTACATTAAAAAATGGAACAGAAAAATTCGTTCGTAATGTTTAATAGTTTTTATAGTCTCGCTTTGCGAATAGAATTGATTTGTTTCTTGGAAAATATCGTTTGCTTAATGCGATAGATTGCCAGAAATAAAATAGTAAAATTTATTCTGCTGAATGCATTTTTTCTTCCCTTAAGACCAAATAAAGCATAAATTTCTTTTAACATAATCAATTCTTTGTTTTATCATAAAGGAATTTTTCATTTTACATGGTACATAAATTTATATTTTTGTCCTCAATTTTGGCAGAAACATTTATAATCATACATTCATGCGCATCATCATGGATAATCTACATACAAAGAAATTCGAATTTTTTTCAGAAGTAAAAAGACTTATGATTATTTGCAAAAATGTAATTTAATCTTTTTTTTTATTTAGAAGTTTTCTGAAGTATCTATATGAGAGTCTTTAGTATATGGCTTTTAATTTTTTATATCCAACGATTTTATATGAAAAAAAAATTGACAAAGGTTTCTAAATGTTTTACTAATAACAATATGGCGAGTAATTTATTATTTATTTTTTGAATTATGTGTCAATAGAGTCTTCTCATATGCTACACTCAAAATGACCAATTTAATTGCGAAATATCTTTCATGTCTTGCATTTATTTTTCAGAAGTCAACGAGTTACTTAGTTGCTTGTAGCATTTGCTTACGTTTTGTATGATGGATCTTACATTTAAATAGTTAAACATGTCAACATTTCATATTATAACTGCATTTTTCTCCATTAAAAAAATTGCTTAAAATTTACACATACAATAATATTAATTCCAAAGGTACGCTAATTGATAATATAATATGTATCTATTTATGATAAAGCGTATATTAATTTTTCTCCAGTAAGAACAATTCCTTTCCTATCAAATTAAGTCACTCTTTGGTTTTTTTCTTTTAATCGTCAATCAACTTTAATACCTGAAAGACCAACAGTTTTTCGACAGTTATTTTTTTCAGACAGTTTTTATTCGACAGTTTTATATTAAAATCGTCTTTTTTCCGAAAAACTGTTCTGATACGAATCGTATACTGATTACATATGAATATCTTTTCGATCTTGCATGCTTATGCACTGATTATTTAAATTTTTTTAAGCCATGAATGCTCTTATATTAATACATTATTAGAAACAATCTACTGTATCACAGTATTCATTTTGCAATACATCAACATTACTTATATTTTTGAATTTACACTCAATTTTATCATGGCGAAATTTGATCCAAGATGGGGCTAAATGGCATTGTCTGCACGAGATAAGTGAGAAAAAGGTTTAATAGTTATTAAAAAGATTTTTTTGTGTGTGTAAAATATCGTTCTTTCAGGAAATACGCATATATAAGATTACCTTAAAAAGGAAAATTATAAATATAAACACATAATATTATGAAGCAAAAATTTTCATTTAAAACATAGGACAGCAACATACACATCAATCATGCTGTGTGTGTGTGTGTGTGTGTGTGTGTGTGTGTGTGTGTGTGTGTGTGTGTGTGTGTGTGTGTGTGTGTGTGTGTGTGTGTGTGTGTGTGTGTGTGTGTGTGTGTGTGTGTGTGTGTGTGTGTGTGTGCGTGCGCGCGCAATCAAAATCGCGCTTTTTCAGAAAGGCACTTATATAAACTTGAAAAATCAAAATCTTATCTAATTATAAAATTTGATCCAAATTGTTAGCCTCGTCCCCGAAACTCTTGACAGACAGACAGATTAAATACAAGAATAACCAAGTTGTAAGAAAATATAAAGAAGAGCGAAAATGTAAGCTTTTGTTTGGATAAAGAAAAGTGCAAGATATAATGAAAAGTGACAAAGAATTGCTTAAGAGATCATGAGATTTATAGACAAAAAATTCTGGCTCCTTTCATCAAATCCTTTGTTTAGTATTTATATACCATGCATTAAATCTTAAATTTCAGATATAGTTAAATAGGAAATCCAATAAAAGCAATGAAGAAATTGCTAGTTTTTACGTAATGTAATTTTTTTTATACAAAAGGGTCACACAAATTAAATTTCAGAAACAGGTAAAATTCTAGTTATAAAAGAGGGCATAAGAAAATTGATAAATGGATGTTAAATGTGCAATGTTTTTGTACTCCTAGGGCAAGCGTTGGAAAATTGAACTCGAGGCAAGATTTAGTTTAATATCAGTATGTACTTAGGATATTCATTCATTAAAATATCAAAATGCAATAGCTAATTAATATTGAGAAGATGGACCTCAAACTTTCAGTATAGTTTATATGCTAATAGACTATCGTCATTACCGAGTGCTCAAATAGCGTAAAAGGTAATCCGGTAGCTTAACTTTGTGGAAATCCAAATTCGATACTGGAACAATGTTCGTTATTTTTTTTTACTTGTTTCCTATATAAATTATTTCAAATTAATTTAACAATTTACAAATGTTTAATTAAAGCATTTATTCCTTTTTTTATGCAAAAAAATATTTATTCCCTTTATTCTTGGGTTATAACTTAACAATATTATAATATTATACTTAATAATATATCGAGTAATATTGTTAACTATTACTCGAAGCAAAAATATTAAAAATATGAATTGTGTTTTAAAACGTTCAAAATTACTTAAATTAGGAATTTAAAGATGGTTAAATATAAAGAATTAAATTGACAATTCAAAGATGCTGAGACACGATGCCATATTAGTAAAAACTATGCTGAAATTTTGAGGACCATTTTCTCGAAACTGCACCCCCTATTACGCTTTAATATTTTAATGAATGAACATCCTAAAGAAATACAACCATTATATCAATCTTCATCTTGTGTTCAGTTTTCAAACCGGTCCTCTTGTAAGACATTAAGCGATTTCATTTCCCTTAAATGCCTTTGTTTTTTGACAATACAAAACATCTATATCATGAGCAACAGAATAAAAACTGAATAGAATTTAAAAACAAAATATATTTGCACGATAATTCCTAAAGAAATTAAATGTTTTGATATCGTATTAAAATTTAAAATTACCAACGACAGATGATCGATTGATTTCTTTAAGGGGACAGTGGATTCTATCGCACACTTTGAGGTATTATTCAGTCAGGGTTATGAAATGTTTTATGCATATGTATTAAAATATAATTACGTCAATTTTTAAAAAAAAACATTTTTAAACAAAATAGATTTTTAAAAAATTTTAAAAGATATATAATTTTTTAAAAATTCAAAATATTCCAGACGAATTAATTTAATTTTTTTTTTCATACTACCGAATGTAAGTTTATGTGGAACAGAACTATGCATTATTTTTTAATTACAATTTGTTAATTTTTTTAGAAATAATGAAATAAATGCTAATTTTTTAAGAAATATTTTTATACCCTCTTACGAAATTTTCATAGAAATTTTATATTTTTCTGAACTAAAATCGACTTTTAACTATCTATAACAACCTCGAAACAAAGTGCATATCTCGTTTTCTTTTAACATTTGACCGAAATCTATTACTAATTCCATTCAATTTCTTCAATAACTAAAATACCTGAAACATTTTAAAGATATTTGTATCTAATTACAATATCATTTAGTGAAGTCATAAAAGATGTACTTTTTTTATCTTAATATTTCAAGCATTTATTTTATTGAATAATAATACATTTTATACTCTATTTTAGTTGAACATATACATACATATTTGAGATGAAACAAAAATAAAATGACGCGTTTTCCTCCCCTCTTTTCCTTAAAGTCCACTGTCCCCTTAAAAAAATGTCTGCTTAGTTTCGAAAACAATCACTTTTAACAGTTATACGTACACACCCTTCTCTATTCTCAATACTAGCTAACAACTATCATATTTGCTGTCTTCAAATCATCTATACGTTTCCAGCATAATAAATAACCCTTAATACAATATGGTTAGAATCAAGCTACAGAAATCCAAACTATCTTGTTCTTCGTAAGAGAAAATTCATCAATAACACCTCCTTCCTGAACAGGAAATGCGATTGTGAGCTGCAGGTTAGATTTCCCAGATGACTCCATAATGAGGGCCTTCTTCTGTTCGAGGGAGACTAATTATCATCAGGTATCGAATATTTCGGTCATAGCAGAATTGGAGACCACAGATGGAAAGCAGATGTGGTGAGGGCTGTAACGTCAGATTATCTGGTGGCGCTGGGTCATAGCGATGACGTTCTCAGGTAATCATCAGGAAATCAATAAACAAAGAAAGGGAAAGAGGAATAATTTATCATGAAGAACAGCTAAAAAATGTGTTTAATGATATTTGCAAGATTTGTTTTTTTAATGGAATTAGAGATTTTATGAAACAGAACATGCCTGGTTAAATATTCTAAATACTTTCTTTAATAATTTTCTAAAAATTGTTCCAAACAATATTAGGATGCACTTTCATTTTGTCTTAGAACTTTTTTTTTCATCGACTGAAGTTTTTAATTTTTTGCGAAGCTAAAACCAATAATTATATATGTATATACTTTCAGTTGAAAAAATTACTTTAACTGGCATACATATGACAGTTGATTTTAATTGTCATCATGTCATTAATCGCCATATAATTGTCATAACTATATGGCTTCGATCGTTCTCGGATAATCGGGAAAAAATAAAAAAGAATGACTATTTATATCAAATCATCTAAAAAATTAATTATAAATGTTGTTTAAAACTTTCAACTCTTCTGGTTAGATACCTTGTCTTTTAGAGACTTCCAATTATAAGTTTCTGTGGGCTAAAATTTATCTTATACCAGTTTAAATAAGTTGAACTTGCTAATACATACATGAAGAAATATTGATCTCTCGTAAACCGAAAATCCCTAGGAATTGAGGTTTGGGAGAAAAAATCAGTATTACAAAATTAATAACAATAAATTACACTATTGCAAGCGAATTACCAAATTTTTAAATGTAAGCAAGATCATAACTGAGCAACACTCGGTTAAAATGTAGCACGGTGTGCCCCCGAGTTTCTCGCCAATATGGCAACCCAACGGAACTTTCTTACAGTAACCCTAATTCTGTTTTGTTTACTACTTTTTACAATAGTTGAGTTGTTTATGAACTACAACTGTTTTATAATAAATTTAATATTTAAAATATCGATGTCAGATGATTTAAATTTTGTATATTATTTTAATTTAAAATTTATTATACAAAGAATGTTTAGAATAAAATTAATATTAATTAAAATAACATTTATTTCATTTTTAGCGTTAATATTTACAAAAAAAAATTTCGTTTTCCCTTTTTTAATAATCACCTCATAATTTCCCATTTTTAATAATTTTGAGTGTTTATGAAAAGATTAAATAAAACAAGTAAGTACATTAAAAATTAAAAATTCTGTATAATATTCGTTCTTATAGCATCCTTTAATCTTAGTTGTAATATTATGCACTATTTCTTAATCCACACCTTCTGTCTGTTCAATTTGCTAGCGAAGCTACTGCATTCCCGCTCCGTAGGAAAGCGAAGCCCTAGGATGTTTTTTTTAAAGTTAAAAAATACTGCCCGGTGCCTTCGGCATCTGTATAAGGCACCGGGCAGTACTGAACAAATAATTGTAATTAGTTAAACATTCTAAATAAAAAGGCGGAAATGGTAACCGTAACTGTTGCGCGGAACAGCTTATTTTGTCCGCCATCTTTGTTGGCGACTTCACATCCTTGGCGCAGCAAGGGGCACACTATTCTACACTTTTACCGCTACACTCTACCGTAGACTCGGTATTTTTTACATTTCTATAATTTTTTAAACATAACACTTGTGAAATAATGTTATTTTTCTAAATAAATATATTACTAAGTAATCATGAAATCTAAATCCTAATCTTATATGTACCTAAATCTAAATCTGGTGAAGGGAGCAGTATAACCAAGAAGTCTCTTGTGCCAAAAAAAACTGAAATCGACCAACCCAACCTAATCTTATTAATCATATTAAGTAAAATTTTCTTAACACATCTTTGCTAAATAAATAAAAGGTTCTAACATTTAAAACAAAAAGCATTATGCCTCTTCGATTAAATATGGCCGAGTAATGATCCTTTTAACTTTGAAAAATAATTCGATGCATAATTATTCACCTAATACAAAGACTTGTTTACTTCTCTGAAAGATAAATATCTATATATAATTGTTTTAAGTCGGAGTTTTCCGTTTAGTTAATCTATGTCTTCTTACTACTATGCAGGCATTTTTAACAATCAATCTATACTTATAATAAAGCTCAATGTGTGTGTGTGTGTGCGTGTGTGTGTGTGTGTGTGTTGGCGCTCTACAGGCCAAACCAGTGGACCTACAGCTACCAAATTTGGTACATGTATACCTTGGAGGTCGGGAATGTGCACCTCGGAGCCCTTTTTTCGAATTTTTAATTAGAATTTGAATTAATTAAAATTTAAGCGAAATTTCGACGTTTTTCCGCTATAACTTCCGAAAATATTATCGGATAAACATGATTTTAACATCAATTTAAAGATAAAAAAATTAGCTTTCTAATAGTATCAGTATTTTAACATTTAACTTAAGCTTCTATTTGTAATGAATTTTTAAAGAAGCATTTCAACTATATTTTTCAACAATATATTTCGGACAAAACAATAAAATTTAATCTGCAGGAGCACGTTACGAGTGGAAGGGGAAAAATTATCTTTTATCAATAGGTTGCCATCAGATAGATAAAAACTCAAATTAAAAAAATAATTATTGCAAATTAAACATTTAAAAATGCAATTTTCAGCACGTGTCTGCATGAAATGAAATAAATATGAAATATGTTTTTTTCTTTAAAAAAAAAAAGAAAATGCAAAGAATTTTTTGTGACTTTTACAATATTATTAATTAAATAAATCAGCTTTGTTTAATAATAGAAATACATATAAAAAAAGTCTAAATGAAGTAAATAGCTGCATAGTATGTAGCACGAGTCTATAAATGCTTTAAAAAATGAAGAATATTTAGCTTTTAATTAAAAAGAGATGAACTTGTGACATCAATGTTTTAATGTGTAACTCAAGCTTCTATTTTTAACGAATTTTTAAAGAAATATTTTAACCATGTTTTTTTGAGCACGTGACTGGATAAAATAAAATAAAACAATGTCGGAAGTTCAAATAAAAAAAAACTATCATCGCAAATCAAATCTAAAGAAATACAACTTTCAGCATGTGACTGGATAAAATAACATAAATATAAAATGAGATATCTTCTAAAAAAATAAATGCAAGGCAATGGATTCTATGATCGTTTGCAATATCTATATCATTAATTCCATAAATTATCTTTATTTACAGTAAACCTGGTTGAATTTAGACAGGATATGCATTGAAATCCCAACTTAATGGCATATTTCTATAATCGTTTGTAATATCTTTATCATTAATTCAATAATTTTTCGCCTTTTTCGCTTTTTTTAAAAAACATATTTAATATTTTGGTAACATCACCGAAAAAAACATTTTTAATATTTTGGAAGCATAATCGATAAATTGTTAGAGCATTAAACTCAAAAAGTTTTTTCGAATAAAGTTACCGACTCTTTAACTACTAATAACTGAATCTTTTAACTTTAACTATTTCTTAAATTTTGGCTAATGAATATGTGATTTAATTGAAAATTTTAGAACGCATTACTCATGGCGAACCAGCTGGTCGCCAAAGGCGGCTAGTATTAAATAAATAAAACGCCAAAATGTTACATCGTTATGAATGGGGAATTTCACTATCCGAGAACAAAGAGTGAATATTTCTGACAACATTTGATAAAGTCAAAAAAAGATGTATCAGTCAGTTTTTTTGGTAGAGGTAATACTTCAGTGGCCTAAAGTAATAAAATTTTTACGTTCTAATTCTTTCAAAAGTACATTGATTAATTCAAGAAGCATAAAATGAAATTTTGCATGTCATTTAAAAACTTTTCCATTTAGAAATGATGCATATCAGTGTAAATATTTAGAGAAGCTATGATTTGATTAAATAGTTTATAAAATTAATATAATTCATTAATCAGTATTCTAACATACAGTCTATGAATATACAATCCATATAGATATATACCTCGAATATATATCCGTTTGTAAAACTTCTCAAAGGTTATTTGTATTTATTTTATTTTTTATTTTTGTATTTCACTTAGTATAAGATTTCGTTTGTTGTTGGCGATGAAAAGTAAGATTTCGTTTGTTGTTGGCGATGTAAAGTAAGATTTCGTTTGTTGTTGGCGATGTAAAGTAACAAAATGCTGGTCTTATTTATTATCTCCATAACCCATTGCACTCAAAATATATTTATTAGAATACATGCCAATACACAAACTATACGCTTCTTCTAATGATACAATACACTAACTATACGCTTCT
>JAPMOQ010005854.1:1201658-1229033 GCA_026543055.1 Argiope trifasciata
TAATAATACACAAACTATACGCTTCTTCTAATAATACACAAACTATATGTTTCTGCCAATACAAGCTAGGCACTCCTTCTAAGTAATAATATATTTAATTTTGTTAGTCAAAATGAACCGTATAACTGTTATTTCCTCTAAATTAACAGCTTAATTCTACTTTAATATGTAAATTTTAAGAATAAGGTAAAGGAAAAGTTTTGTAAATTCAAGGAAATGTATCTTATTTCGATTAAAATAATTACACAAACTTATATAAAACATGCCATGGTGATTCAATCCTGCTACAGAATAATAAATTAGCATTGAATTGTATCAAAAACCTACAGCAGAAGGGATCGATATTTATATCTGAATAGAAATCGTCATTTTAAGAAGCTTCTTATAAGAAAATTTTTATACAAATTGTATGGAAACTATTTTATTTCCTTAATATAATTGGCCCAAAACATCCTCAATTAGTAGTAAGGAATGATTACCGAAGAAAATACGATTCATAATAAAGAATTCTCTTACATAGTTTTGCTAGTTATAATAAATCTTGGTTAAGTTATAATAATTTATATCATACAGTTATTATATTCTAAATAGTATTTTTGAAAGCTTAAATTCTCTATTATGACAGTTTCACATCATTAAACAAATGAAAGAAATCAATTTATATAAACATACCCTCTTTTTCTTGATCCTGCTACAACATTAAACGTATTCAAATATAAGAGTCTTCAGTGACAACAGCATTCGAACGGCGATTAATTATCGATAAAACAAATCACACAGTTTGGAGTTTTCTTTCACCTTTCCACAGTTAAAGTTACGATTGACAAAATCATTAATGAATCGTTTCGGGTTACTAACGACGTTATTTTTCAGTTCTCGTCTGCGAATACTCTCCAGATTACAGTTATTTGTTAAACAATGCGCATTTCATATTAGTCTTCCTTTTCTTCTATTATCGTTTGGCAATATCGTAATTTGGGAAAAATCGTTTGAAAGAAAATCAATTTGAACTTTATTCTCGATCATGACTCACGGGTGTTAATAAAATTGATCTAGTCGGATGTGTAGCTCGGGAAAATATTTTTGAGAGTTTCTAAACTAACGAACTCCCTGAAAGGAATTTTGAAAGTTAATATCAGCCACCGCTTTGGCTGATGTCTTTGATAAAGTATAGATGAACAATTTATTAAATAAATGATAATTCAATGTATTTCATATAAAAACATAAACAAAATAAAATATCACTGTCATTAAATATTGTTTAAAAGTATTCTAGGTGAATAACAATTAATTCTAAATATTATTTGACAACAATGGTTCTTTAAGTTTCAAAGTTGTAGTATATTTTCTTTATTTGTGAAAATATTTCCAAAATCGTTTAGGTGCTGCAGTAGCCTGGTGGTAAGGTCTCGACTTTCGAATCAGACGGTTTCACGTTTGAGACCCAATTCCACCGATGAACCGTCGTGTTAGCAAGTCTGGTGCACATTAAATCGGTCAGGGCTAAATGTCCTCCCCCTGGTGGTGCATTGTGGAGAAGAGGGTGCCAGCTCAGATGTCGTCCCCGTCATCTGATCATCTGATACAAAATTACGAGGTCTGTCCCAAAATAGCTCTAGCGTTGCTTTAAAGCGGGACTCTAATATAATTTATTTAAACTATACCGTGTTATTGGATTCGAATTTAAAATCTTCCTATACAGAAACATAAATTTTACCACCATGTCACTACGGGTTTTTTATTAGTCTTTGAAGTGTTTGCTTATGAGAAAAAAAACTCTAATAAAATAGGAATTGTTTAAAAATATTAAATTAAAACACAATGAATAGAAAGTAAAATTATACGTCATATTAGCTTAAATAAAATTCGTGCTACTGTCAAACGATAATCGCTTTCAATTTTATGCGACTGTAATAGAGTAATTACAATTACGACAAGCAAAACACGTATCACAGCTTTAAAAATAATTATCTTTTGCAAATAAAAATGGCGTAATGAGACGAATAACTAATCATGATTATGGTTGTTATAAACTATAAACTGGTTTTTATAATGTGAGATCTTTTCATAATAACTAAATGAATTTATATTTAATCAAAAAAATATTTTTATTAAGATACCAGAATTCCAGAATATTTCTTTTATTTTAAAATTCTTATAAACATAATTGGGCATTACAGAAATTAAATTATAGAATTTGGACTTATGATAAACAACATTCAACTATCGATAATATATACTGAAAAACTGCTTTTTATGTATACAGATACATTAATTTTTCTATTGTTGAAACATTAAAAAACATTTCTTAGTTTCGCATAAAACGATACGAAATCTTGAATCGACCAATATATTCAAACCACTTTTTTTTAGGTAACAATATTTTGAGAACTATATAATGATATCAAGATTTAATTCAATTATAGTTGTCTTAGGAAAAAGATGAATCGAATTGAAGTACTAACATGCTATCTTATTATAGAAAGGTCATTACAGTTATTCTCAATTCTTGGGATAAATGATTAAAATTTTGTTTTTACAGAATATAAAATACATTGTTTTTGGAAGAGATAAGCTACTTTTTTTTTCGAGATTGATAAAAAATAACTTCAAATGTCATATTCAATATCTTTCATTATTGTTAAAAATTTTATGTTTCTTCCTTTTGTGTTTAAACTATAATATGAAACAGACATGGTTACTATTATCATGTGAGATCATTATCCTGTTTTCGTTTTGGAAGTTTTGAATAATTGAAAGCAATAAGTAATTGAAGCTCGAAAAGTGAAGGGAAATATTGTTGAAGCCTCAAAATACGAAGGCAACAAATTGTCGAAATCTCTAAATGCGAAATCACAAATTTATGATTTATCGCTTTTTTCATGTGAGAACATGATATTGTTTTTGCTTGAGGATTTCGCAGCCTCAAAATGTTAAGGCAACAAATGTTTGAAGCCTCAAAATTTGTAGGCAGCAAATTAGTTATTTATTCTTTTTTTTAATGTTATTGTTAGTGTTTTTCGACCAGCGTATTCAAGGACAATCAAGATTTATTATAAACTTACCACTTTTCGCCACAGCTGATTTGTTGAGATTAACACTTCTTTAAAATGCTTACACCTACATTTTAGAAGTCTTTTGCTAAATTTATCTTGCATTTATTTTTCTAGGAAACATCATGCTTCGTATTTATTTCATTTCATATAGACATCTGCTGTAATTTTCGGGATTTACTTTGTAATGAAAGTTAATTTTAATCTCCTAATTTCAGTTTTTATCAATGTACTTTATACTAAGTACAATACTTTATTTTACATGAAATTGATTACCTAAAAATATACTTTAAGCACTTTTTTTAATTTATTAAAAATAGAAAAAAATTCAACTCCAAAATGTTAGTACAGCTGAAAGAATTTTTCAAATTTTTAAGTTGATGTAAACTTATTTTTCTGTTGTAATATTTTTGCATATTATTGGAGAAATATCAAAATTTCTCTTAACTTTTAATTAAATAAAGTTCTACTTAAAATTTGTAAATTTTTCCTAAAGTGGACATTTTTATCTTCTAAAATATTTATAGCCAAATGTAATAGCTCTACGCCAGTCGATGTGACCTATAAAACGATAACACACTAGAAAACACATATATTCGTCTTTATTATCAATAGAGATTCCATCAAAATTTTATATGAGACAAAAATGTAAATAACATTGGTAAGATATGGTCTTTCTACATTAAGTTAAAATATTGATTTTTCTGTATGAAACTAACAAAAGAAAGAAGATGTAATGCATTTTACATGAAATTTAAATGAGAATACCATATTACAAAAATGTCACATTAAATGTTAGTTATTAAGACCAAAAAATTATTATAAAATTGTCTTGACGCTCACAAAGTCGTAGACGTAAAGAAATTTTGTTTTGAAATATTATTTAAACTTTGATCTCAAAACTTGTGAAGGAATGGGATTATGAAATAATGGATATATTTTTACGTAATTAACATAAGAGTAATAATATTTAATACATAATTACCTCTGGTTTCAACTTAATAATTAATTTTCAAGCTTATTTTTTCTTAAAATAATCGCTCTGGATTCCAAAACTAAATTCCGGTAAGACATTTCACGTGTCCTTGCAAAAATTGGCTGTATTGCAATAAAAGTTTTTTTTTAAATATAAACTGTTTTGAAAGATAGAAAAATAACTACAAATACCCCTTACCAAATGAAAGAGTTTTCGTCAGTTTACCAAATATGCAAATTTGAAATAATGTTTCAAATTCAAAAAGTTTAGATAGAACAGTTAATGATGTTGAAGTCGTGTCCCTATAGAAAGTGGATTCAATAGCTTCTGAGGGTAAAGACCCATGAGCACACAGAGTGCAGAAATCTGACTTCTAGCTCAGATGAGTATGACACACATTCGCTTTCACTACCCATTTTTACGATTTGGGGCCCTATTCCACACACCTCACAGAGATAACACAAGGAAGAGCAGTATTGCCCAAAATGGGGCTCGACCCTGGGAAAGATTCGCCCCTTTGCCAGGAAGCTTTATATAGAGCAGTTGCTCTAAGGTATAGATATATGTTTGCATCACAAATAACGAAATTATTTTGATTTAAAAATAAATAACGCATTAACACTATATTTGGAATCTCTTACGAATATCTTAAAAATGAAATATTTGATAGAAATAAATTCAAATATAGCTTCGGCCTATAAAAACAATCATAACTTCAAAAGTATCCCAAAAGTATGCTCTATCAGAAAATGGGAAGAACACTTGGCGAACACAATCATGTTGCAAGAATAAAATAAAGTTTCAACGAACACGAATGCAACAAATTATCATCATTTTGTAACAGATCTGTTTAACGATTGTTCTTACTAAGAATGTTACAAATTTTGAATGTGAATCCCCGACCTCTTTTACTTCCCCACCCCATCCCCTAGAAATTTTGTCCAATAAGCGCTTTGGAAAGGGTGCAGCTAAAACACGATTTCATATTGGACAAAGAATATTCTCTGCTCTCTTATTCTAACAGCCTTAATTAAAAGTTACAAGTCGTGTTTGTAAATCGTGTCCGGATAAAGGATGTCTTCCTCGCAGACGATTTCGCGCTTGTGTTCGGAATTCTTTTTGACTGACATTCAGTTCTTGTTCCGACACAGAGATTCTGTCTTCCTTTAGATATGCAAATGTTATTTTTCCATTTTGGTCTTTCTTCTTGTTTCGTATATTTTGTAGTTTATGTGGAAAGGAGAGGAATATTGTTATCCCGGAAACAAGTCTGCAAGTTCGCGTTGTGATGCTTCGAAAAGCTGTTTTGAAATGAAAGAGAAGGAATTTTCCAGCCTCGATGGTCTTGTTAGCGTTAGGAACTTTATTAAAAGATATTTCATGAAAACACGTTTGTGGAAACGGCTATTGAGATGCACGAGGGAATAACAGCTTTTAGTATTTTCTGCCTGGGACTTAATTAAAATGCAATTTACTTCTTGTAACTCAGCAGTCACGAAATTTTTCTTTTAACTAAATCTGAATCCAAATTTGGAGATGAAATTTATTCGCAGAAACATTAACATAAATAAATATATTTTCTGCATCAAATCTACAAAATCATTTTCATTCCATACCCTTTTGATTTATTTAATAAAGTTTTAATAATATGAAAGGAATTTAAATCTGAGTAGTTAAATTTCGATTATACTGAGTATGATACACACATATATATAGATGTATATGCATGTAATCGAATTTATATATATAATGGCTCAAACAATTGAGAGTACACCTTGCTTTTACTTGATAATCTGACTTTCAATATAAATAATACGCTGCAGAGAAATGAAAATAGGTTTTTATTTTTATACAAAACAAATGGTTTAATTTAGAGTAAATATAAAGTAAAATCAATGAAAAGTTCTTGAAAAGTTTCAAAGGATTTTAAATAAACATATGCGGTTTTTTACCTCAAAAAAATTGAGGATACAATAATGGAAATTTTGCAGTGTCTCGCTTAGAGTCATAGTGTCATTATTAAATTGCATGTCTCTAAGCTTTTATAATGGACTCTAAACGCCGTGGTACTGAATCAACGAATCTTTGGTTGCATCTGAAGATAGTTTACCCCACTTTTCCTGCAACACTTATTTTAAATGAGTTTTTATCCTATTTTGTGTTTTTGAACCTCTTTTTTCCAGTATGACCGACGAATATTCAACGACACTGATGTTGAGATATTGGGGTCCAGCTGGAAAATAAAATTTCGTTCTTAACCCAAATTTTTAGCACTTTTCTTAGTACTCTTAATTTTTTGAGCCACTGTATACATAACTATCTTATGCTGCAAATGTAAATAAAACAAATCTCCATGGAATTTTTTTTGTGTGTAAATGGACAGCACAACAACAAAAAAGAGTATCTGGGTATATTTAAAACATAACACCAACAACACTGCCCTTTTTTTAGGTATTTTTATTAAACTACAAAATCCTTTTATACATTTCCCTCTATTTTGTCGTGTACTTCTATTTAAGGAAAAAAATTTGCGTATGTGATACAAAATAAATTTGCGTATGTGTTAAGCTAACGAATATTTTGATCTAATATCATTCAATAAAATTATTATAAAAATATTCAAACTTTTAAATTGAAGGAGTTTTATAATTAATTTTGATGTAGTACTGTGACGTTTCTCCGCAACACTTCATAATACTATCCTAAATATTATACTTTTTGCAAAATGAAAGTTGGAAAAATTCGAAGAGAATGTAATAATTTTCTTGTGTTTCTCCGTAATATTATAGATTTGAAAATAGATTCCTATACCTATTGAAAATAACAAATTATCTATACATTTGAAATAATAAAAAAAGAATCACCCAGCTTTAATTACTAGTTCGATTTAGAAAAATTTTAATATTAAAAAAATCTGACATATACTATCAGGGTTATATTGTCTTCCCTTTCTGAGATATATTGTAAAAATAGACACTGCCAGGACCCGTCATTCTAAATAACTTGACTGATTTTGCCAATTAATTTAACGTTTTTTAAATATATAATTAACCAGCCATACTCTACATTTATAATGAAAGTATAATTTAAAATGGAACTTTTCGTGTTCATCAAAGTTAATTAATTTGATTAAATTTTTACAATTAATAAGTTAGGTAAGTAACTGGTCCTTGAAGAGAGCTGATCAGTTTATATTTGAATACCGAAGGCAAAAAAAGAAGTCCAACTGTGCGATTGTCCAGTATGTGAGATGTGATATCTTTTAAGGCGGCTTTTGTGAAATTTGGCACTGATCAGTCTTATAAATTCATTTTCTCATAAATTCTGCATTCTCACTAGATTCTTATAGTGCTTATTGTTATCTCATTGTACCAAATATCATATTTTCTTTATTCCTATTTTCTCCCAACTAAGCATTTGAGCTGAATAATTGAATTTTGGTAATTCTTATGTCCACCATGCAAGAAGTCTTCATAGGCTAAATTTACAAAAAACATGTATGAAAAATCATTGTAAGAAAGACTATATCAAAGACTTTTATTGCTCTCTCTCTCTCTCTCTCTCTCTCTCTCTGTGTGCGTGTGTGTGTCAAAATTACAGAAATTTTATTCTAACTATTTCAAAGCCTTTAAATTCATATTATTATTACTATTTTGCCATTATGATATGCATTACAAGTTAAAGAGTTTTAAAAGTTACGGGGGAATGAAGATCATTATGATCCGTTTAGAGAAGCGACGGGACTAATGTTTTGGACGTATGTTTTTTTGTTTTTTTACAAGGCATTAACACTGGCACACCTTTATCGAACAGCATTTCGTATCATTTTCATTACAACTGCAATGCACTATAGGATGAGTACCAAATCAGAAATCTCCATCTATTATCCAAAAGAGAAGAGTAATGCACCTGCCTCATAGTAATATTTAGAATTGTCAACAAAAATATGCATTTCCGATGTTTCCTGATTCCCTTAAAATTTTATATCGACCATAATTTTGCATTATGTTAACTAATAATCATCCCTATCCGTTTTCAGATATCGCACACATTTAATATTTCAATAAATATCTCATTGCATTAACTGAAACATATAAAATCAGATACTTGAATTTCAAGAAAATTGGCTTTTAAAATACAGCATATTATATATTTTATTTAATATTAAATAAATCTAGAAGTATTTTATTTATTTTACAATCACTTAAAATACTCGAATAAAGAGATGGTATTTTAATCTTTATGTTTTGAATTATTTTATTTAAAACAGAATAAGAATCTATATTCTTAATAAAGAAGTAAGTATGAATTGTTTTAAGTGATGGAGCTGTTGAATATCCCATTTTAAGAAGCGTTGGAAAGTTGATAAAATAATGCTGTTTGTTTTCTTGACGAACAAAAAAGAATTTCAAATACGTCAGTTACTGAGAGTATATTTAATCCTTTGTTTAAAAGATTTTAACATTTTATCGGGCGTGACGCCAAAGAGTGTAACTGACAATTTGAGATAAGATTACATGCGGATGCTTCAATATGTTTGCAGTCATTTTTTTTTTTTTTCGTTAAAATATTGCATATAATGTATTTCTTGAAATTACAAACTAAATAACTTTTTAAAGTTTTCTTTATCTTGAAAGTTTATCGAAAAGATGCTGAAATACCTTTCACGGCATGTTTTATCTAAATTTGAGGAATGTACGGAATTATTTAATTTCATATTAACATTTTTTTAGTTATTAGGATCAATTAAAGCAGTGCTAAGTTATGATAATTAAAATATTATTTTGTAGATTGAGAAATTAGACAAAAAACGTGTGGCTTGCCGGATTGAGTGACTTGTTTGTTCCAGACATTTTTGCCGGCGTTCTATCTTAAGGGTAACGCGTCTTCCACGTGATCTGAACTTCTCGGTTTCGAGGGCTGGTTCCGGCCTGGATATTTTTCAACCTGTGTTCTATATGTGAAGTATTTGAACGAGTCCTCCTGTAAAAAAGTATTATGCAAGCGAGTGTTTCAGTGTCATATACATATTAGCAAGAAATAAAACTTCTGCCCTCGTGTGCTTTAGGTTCTTTACCCTCAGAAGCTATTGCATCCGTCTTCCCATTGCTATACGCACTTCATCACCATCATGAAAAACTACACGCTAAAATCATTTTTATTTATTCTATATGCTTAGTAGCAATTTTAATAATCGTTTATCTATTTTTCTTTTATGTTTTAAATATCTCTTAGTTCTTCCAGATTCCGCGTTTTCGTTCTTACTCCATTTTAAAGTGTCAATTTTAGTCTGAAGAAGTAAGTTTTCAAGAGTATTTCGGGTATAATTTTAAAATGTTCAAATCAAATTCTACAATGTTTTATTTTTAGTCTTTTGCATAAGATTTTCAGAATTTGCATTATGCTTGCTAGTATAATTTCAGCTTTTAGGAATTAGTCAAGAAATTTGAATTTTTCAAGAATGGTTAAATATTTGAAATAAATATCAATTAATCAATACTATAAAAGAATTACAACCAAAAAGTAAACATTGGGTTACCCAGCGTGCAATAGAGGGAATCACCCACCAACGGAAGAAATCTTGAGAAGTTCGTTTTCCGTTATGACGGACTGCAAATCAATGTTCGTCAAGTCACTAGGGCAAACTTCGGTTATACTCTTAAACTAGGCAAGCATTACAGTTCTGGTGATAGGAATTCTTGCTACAATATCCTCAAAGTTCAAGATGTTTTTCTGTTATTTAATATGTTCACACATGCCTTTTGTTTATGTGATTTAATTATTTTTAATAATTATTTTTAGTTAATTATTTTATTTGTATCTTTTTATTCTTCGTATGCTAATTCATATTTTTAAAGGAATACCGAACATAGATGGCGCAGTATGCCCAACCCAGAAGTATGTTTGGAATGTGAGAGGAGCGCTCTTGAGATTTTTTTGTAAGCAACTAGATCCGGTGTTGGTGTGTAACTAGTGCAAGCAGGCACCCCGCTCGCTCTCCGTTAGCGGCAAAAAGTATTATTTGTTCGCTCCTTGTTAGCGGCACTTTCTATATTTCAATATATGTATATATTATGTGTTTCCTTGTATATATGTGATCGTCGTCCATGTTTTGTATATATATTTGTGTGTGTATGTGAAAATAAACAAGAAAAAGTAAAGAAGAATTTTTCCTTGGATTAAATACACACATACGCCACGCTACACCTTTTTTTTTTTATCTTACTTTAGTGAGTCTTCTTATATTTATCTATATAGTCATCTGCAGAATGCTCAGTATTAATAATAATTTAGCGGTGATAATACTTCTTTCATTATAACAGAAGCTAGCCACAAATTTATCTGTAAGTTCGCATGAATTAATGGCTGCTGAATCCCCCGACGAAATATTTGTGATTGAATATTTGATTTTGTAGCTAGTAATTAAATAAATTAGTCGTCATATTCAGTGCTCAATTGTTTTAATTTTGTACAGCGTGAATCTATATTTCAAGGTTTTAGTTTTAAGAAAGTTCTCAAAAATTTTTTATAGTGAAATAATTTTTAACTTAATATTTCTTATTTCCAATCAATTATTATTTAGACAAACTGCTTGAATATAATTACATGGTTGAATGCAATTAATTGGGCGTCTTTCTTCTACCTTTGAGACGGCGAAACATTTTTATAAAAATTTCATATATTCAATAAACATATTCTTAAGTCATCTTACAGGGAATAAGGAAAAATTATTATAACTCGTCAAAACATGCAAAATCTAGATTTTAACGCATGCCCATGTTTCAGAATAACAGTTTCGTTTACAAATAACTAAGGAAAATAATTTTGAATATAAATTATTCCCCAACAAGTAAGTGAAAAAAAAACTAGAGAAGAAAAAATTATTATTTGAGACAATTTGATAATTGTATTTATTAAGCTTAACAATTTTATTTTAAAAATTCACGATAATGTTTTTCGATGATTGTCACGATAATTTTAGTATAATGTTTATTACAAAATATATTCTAGCATTCTTCATTATTTCATCAATACATTTAAAAGAAATTACTCTCAATTCATAAGAAAGTTATTATTATTAAAATCAATGTCGCTCGAAAAATATAAAATAATTTGAAACTGTTTGAAAATGTATCTAAAAATATATATTTATAAACTTTTAATAGAATTTCTTACATATCCTAATATTTAAATATATGTGCAAATATAGCAGAAGATATGTTTCACTATATTTTAAAAGCAAATTTTAATCATAACTTTCCAAGTTCTGTAAATAACAGAAAATATTTTTTCCATATTTTCGCATCTGAAATACACCCAATAAATCAATTAAACCTCTAATAAATTCATTAGCAAACAACCATCTCTGTAGAGGTCATTCAGTATAGCTGGATCCAGTCAAAATCCTCATCACCTACAAAGGATTTTCCCCCAAAACGAATCCCCCATCGATTCTTCGCCTTCGAAGTGGGTTTCATCAAAATTTCCCACCCTCTAATCCGGAGAATCCCAGAAGTTTTGAATAGGCTCCGATTTCTCAAAGAGAAAAGAAGACTTCGGCGTTTTAATTCACAGCCAACTAGATTCCCAGTCATGGGCGATCATTTATTAATCTCCTCCAGGTTCATTCTGACCATGGTTCACTCGCTGAGGACGGCTTGCTCCCTTATGCAATATTCAAATTTCTATCAAAGGCCGATGGCATCGTTTCATGGTACGAGCGAAAATTGATTCGTTTTATTCTCTTAAGTCCACTTTGAAGGAGGCAGGGACTAGAGAGAGATGGGTTAATCATTTTCAAGGGGTGGCTTGGAAGGTGTGAAAGAGCTCTTCACAGTATTAGATTTTCCTTAAAAGATGATGTTTTCTTTTCTCCTTTGTTTTTGTCTTTTGTAATGTTTGCGATGGCTATCAAGTTAAGCAACTGTATCCTTTGGAGTTCCATGTTAATTATTTTATTGAACTGAAATATTGTAATATAAATAATATTGTCCTAAAATAATGTTATGTTATTGAGAAATACTTATTATTTTTAGATACATCCTTTATTTCTATGATCCAAATTACCATACAGTTAAAACTATCAGATATCCTAAATTAATTGCAATTAATTTATTTTCCTTACTTTTATCCTGCTTGCTGGGATTACGGATATACAACCTCATACTTGTCATTATCACTGAATACGCTGTGCCATTTTCTGACCTTCTATATCTTCTTTTATTTTCAATTCCTACTTAATACAGATGTTAATATGGTTTTTTCAACTATTAATTAATTAATTATTATTTTTAATTAATTTTTAATACTTTAAATGGAGTTTTAGCTGTTTGTAATGAAAACTAAAATCGGCGGGCAGTACTCAATCGGTAAAATACAAAGATTTAAATATTTTTCACTATGGTGAAGAATGCTTGTTGAAATCTTACGACGATATTTAACAGGATGTAAGTTTAGAATAAAGCATGTAGATCGATGGATTTTTTTTTTGCCACTTAATTCAGTCATTCCGTATATGTACATACATATTTAGATTAATTGTAATTGTTTAATGAAAAGTAACTAAAATAGCATTTTCCTATGCTGCTATAAGTAGGAATTAACTTTAAAAAAATTATATGACTTATTTCACTTTCATTGCTTAAAACATTAACGTATTTCAATGCATGGAATGAGTTTTTAGACTAGGATTTGTTCTGCATACTGAGTCATATAAAATACGTTACGCACAAAACGCGATACAATCCGCTTGACCAATACAAGGCAATCAAATCAACCAAACAGCATACTCTGATGTTTCGTGCTAGAGGTTCGAATCTCTCTTTTTGAGTATCAGCATTTTAATTTAATATCATTTTCAACGATGATATCATATAACTAATAATAATGATGTAGTTGTAATTAACAATACAATCAATTACTTTTGCCGTGAGAATTTATGCTGTCTAACTGGGAACATAATCCACTTAAAATTTGAACAATCATGTCGCGTTAAGAATATAGAGTTTAACGGAATTCATTATTGGGCTGGACGGCTCTATATCGCCAGAGAGTCTTTAGCGCCACATAATGCTGTTCCAATGTGAATTCGGTTCACTATTTAGATATAAGCCATATTACTGACTTTCCGTCCCACCCGAAGGCACTTGGAAATAAATACTGAATAACTGAACTAGTGGGAACTGGGGTTGAGTCCTAAGGCATCGGCCTTGGAACAACCCTCCTCGTAAGAAGTGGGGGCAGCGGTGGCCTGGTGGTAAGGTCTTGGCTTCGGAACCAGAGGGTTTCTGGTTCGAGACTCGATTACATCGAAGAATCGTCGTTTGAGGGGGTCTCTTGCACGTTAAATCCGTCATGCCAAACGTCCTCCCGCTGGTGTGGCGTGGTGTGGAAAGGGAGGGATGCCACTTCAGGTGTCACCCTCGTCAACTGACCGTGGTTCAAATTGACGAGGTCCGTCACAAAATAGCCCTCGTGTTGCTTTAAAAACGGGACGTTAATATAACTAAACTAAACCTCGTAAGAAGTACGTCCTGTCATCTATGAGATAAGTCAGATCTCCTACCTTTAGTTTACCCACCGGGTTGGCAAGATTCAATCACTATGCCGGAAGCATCTCATTCTCAATTACGTGGTGTCTCCAGGGAGTTAATATCTCAGTGCAAAGAGTATCCCTAGGGCTGAAAATGAAGCCGAATTATCGCAATCCTTGGTAAACTTTTTCTTTTGTTTAAGAGCTTTTCAGAAGTGACAAGATCTTTAGATATAGATGTGGATGGAACTCTGTTTCCATCAAAGACCTGTATGGATGAGCTTGTTATTCGTTTGTTACTCAGGAATGAGCTGTCACCACGCTAGCACCTGTTTCGGCATCGATTTTAGCATCATAATAATAAAATCGGTATTATGTTGCTTCAAAATAATAAATAATAATTTTGAAAGAGTTCGGATTTTTTCTTATTTCTAGAATGTATAGCTCCTTAATAAGTTAATTTAGCAGCATATTTAGTATTGAATGAGTTTAAATTTGGAGAGTCAGAATCTGTTTTCTGAAGTTATATTTTCATTGTAAATCATCAAAAAATAGATAATCTAAGAAATTTTTAACTTTATGTTTTCTATTCCCAATTAATTAATATTTAGGAAAGCTACTTAAATATAATTATAAGCTTGAATTAATTTAATTGAGCTTCTTTCTATAGCTGAAATATCGATTACGTCAGTTCATTAATAATTCTAATTTCCTCAACGGAAATGAAATTTATTAAACAAAGATAACAAAAATTTTAACAGGTTTAGAGAAATAGGAAGCTTAATAACTTCAGCTGTAAAGTTATTACGCTTCATAAAACTATAAATTTTAACCACATATTTAATAAATTGAGAAAAACACTATTTTTATACTCGGTAACTGAAAACTTTAAAAAATCCCAAAAACTCTATGGAATACAGCAAACAGATCAAGCTTTTGTAAATTTAACAACTTACGATATATGGACGATTTTTTGAGATAATTTGAAGTTTAGGGGGAAAATTAATCACTGTAAAATTAATCAGACTGTTCTTCAAAGCAAGGAAAAATATACAAATAAATGAGGAAAAGGGAAACAAAATATTAAATGGGGAAAAATAACGCGAAATTGGTACCACAGAATAAGAAAAATTCAACGAAGTTGCGCCATTTAATTCGAATTAATTGGGATAGGGGGAGTTTTTTTATTTTGATGTAATTATTTATTTAGAAGAAACATGCAGTATGTTTTGCGAAAAATGATTGAAACTATCGTCAAAAGTAACTTAGAAGAAAATGCTGGCATCTTTAATACATCTTGATTATGGAATTAATGAATGAAAATTCAAGCAAAACTTGAATAGAGTTAGTTCTGTTTTCGAACCAATAATTCTATTTTTTATACATTAATTATTATTTTTCAAAATTATTTTATCATCCTGATGACTTTTATTCCAAATGATCTTTGACTATGTTCACAGAACGCATAATTTCAGCCAGAATATTTTTAAATTGTTGTTTTTGTCATTCATTTTTAGCCGGATTTCAAACGCAACAATAACAACAAAATTTTAATCAAAACATTCAGGATTTTAAAGCAGAAGATTACTTTTTTTAATTACTATAAATATTTATTATATTTTTCACTTATAATTGTAGATTTTTTTTAAATATGTTTATAAATATCACCTTGGAGTGGTATTGATTTTGCTACCAAAATGTAAATATGCCTTTTTATTTTATTTATTTTTTTTTTGCATTTTTCATTAAAACAGGTTTGATATTTTTGTTTTAATGAAAACTGAATTCATTCTTTTTTATTTTTAACAACTCTCTACATAACAGTTAAAATCCTTTGAAAAAGATGATGTATATAAATTATATATATATATATATATATATATATATATATATATATATATATATTATTTCCTAATAGCCCTAAAAGCGAAAAAATAATGAATCAATTTGTTGCTTATACATTTTTGGCTTCAAAAAATTGTTGCCTGCGCATTCTGAGGCTTCAGAAAAGTCAAACCAAAACAATATCCTGTTCTGACATGATAAAAATTCCTAAATTTTTTCTTTCATTTGTATCTGTGGCTTTCATTTGTGAAAGATATAAGTCCTCTTTTTTCTGCCTTGGTTCCAGTCGAATCATTTTTTAATAACGCTTTATGTGCTTTAAAAGTATTTTAACTTTCTGGAAAACATTGTAATTAAAAAAAAAATGAAATCGGGATTCTTTTTAGACTTATCTGTTTAAGATAAGTCTAAAATTTTAAGATAGTCATTTTCGGAAAATGTCCATCTGTCTGCCTGTTTGCGATAAAGAATTATCAAAACACATTTGAGTTAGAAGGATGAAATTTGGTAGTATAATCTTTACACCAAAATTTTACATTTGTTCAGAGGATGTCTTTCTCTCCGGCTATCGTATATAAGTTATTATTATAACAAGGAGCGAAGATAAACAGACAAATAAAACTATATGCACAAAGATAAAATATACGGTATCGATGTCTATCAAAGTTTTAGTTAAATCCATCAAAGAGTTGATCGTCTATTATCGTTCAGAAACATATTAATGCGATAACCGAATAATGCAGCAACTTAAATGTACCATTTTTTGATATTTTATGACTGCAAATGAAATTTTATGTCAAATTTTTGCTTCAATCGATTGGAAAAAAACGAAATTCTGCTTTTAGATACTTTGTACCGCATTCCAGATCTAGAATGCCAAAATTCTAGCCTAGGATTACACAATAGATTCAGCAACATTTCTAAATTTGAACCAAAGATCAAAATTTAGGAACTATTATACGCCAAAACCTTAATAGCTTTATTTTTCATAACATCAATATTCGAGAGTATGCGAAGCAGTTTTGGGTAGACCATTCTGGTTGATGTTATACTTGATGTGCAAATGCAAATCGAAAAAAAATTCAAAGCAATACATATAAAAAAATTTCGTAAAAAAATGACGGTTTCACATTGGAACAACTGAGAAAAATTGTTTCTGCTCATCGACTACACTCGAAAAGTAAGAGAAAGAAATGAAAAGGAGAGAAAATTTTATTATTTGAAACAATTTTTGTATTGTTATTGTCATAATTATCAGGAATTCAGTATTTTTCATTCTGAAATAATCCTAATAAATCAGTTAAAGCTCTAATAAATTTAGTAGCCAAGAATCAGCTCCTCAAAGGCCTTGTAGCCTACCTGTCTCCGTTCAAAATTATAATCACATACAAAGCATCTCTTCCCAAAACGAATCCCCCATCGATTCTTGGCCTTCGAAGTAGGTTTCATCAATATTTCCCTTGCTCTAATCCGGAGAATCCCAGAAGTTTTGAATAGGCTCCGATTTCTCAAAGAGAAAAGAAGACTTCGGCGTTTTAATTCACAGCCAACTAGATTCCCAGTCATGGGCGATCATTTATTAATCTCCTCCAGGTTCATTCTGACCATGGTTCACTCGCTGAGGACGGCTTGCTCCCTTATGCAATATTCAAATTTCTATCAAAGGCCGATGGCATCGTTTCATGGTACGAGCGAAAATTGATTCGTTCTACTCTCTTAAGTCCACTTTGAAGGAGGCAGGGACTAGAGAGAGATGGGTTAATCATTTTCAAGGGGTGGTTTGGAAGGTGTGAAAGAGTTCTTCACAGTATTAGATTTTCCTTAAAAGATGATTATATTTTTTGTCTTCTGTGGTCTTGTTTTGTAAAATAACTGTTTGTTAAATAATTGGCACTGAAGAGTTGCTTCTTGTTCTAAAATATTTACAAATCGAAATAATTTTATGTATAAAACGCTGCTTTAAAATAATGTTATGTTATTCAGAAATGCTTACAATTAAAAATAAATGCTTATTGTTTTACAACATATCATTTATTACGTTCTCGTAGACATACTTTCTGAAGTCGTAAAAAAAATTCGAAATTCTAACGAATTTCCACGTTTTAGACCACCCTGAGTTTGAAAACACATTTCTGGGAAATATCCGTATCTCTGCCTGTCTGTCTGACTGTGACAACTATAACTCAAAAAAGCTTTGAACTTAATGGTTAAAATTGGATATAACATCTTTACATCGAATTTGCAGATTTCTATTAAATTTTAATTAAAATTTGTATAGAGGAATTTCAGATATTCGAAGATAATTTAGCAAGATAACTACAAAACGGCGTAGAGCTAGATAGATACAATTAGGTACACAAATTTAATTTATATAATGGAGATGGTTGTCAAATTTTGAGCCTTTCTAACAATAGGTTGATTGTCTGCTGGTTTATATTTTCAGAAACTTTTTATATCTCTATTTTAAAAAAACTGCTTAAGTATTTCTTAATGTGGGTTTTGTGATTATTTTTTAATTACAAGTGCATTTTTGTGTCTAATATTTCCATCAAGCAGTTGCTAAAAACCTATTGAAATACAAATTCAATTTTTGGATACTATTATCGCATGGCAAGGATTCTTCGAAAAATAACTCTCCAAGGATGATACGACAGATTCAGTAAAAATAATAAATTCACATCAAAAGTTAATATTTTGTAACTACTGTACAACACCTGGCTTCTTGACATAGACGTAGCACTTTTTACCCGTGATCTGAGTGTCACTGGTCCGATTCTTGGTTCAGACAAGGTAATTTTTCTTCTGTGTTCAATCTATAAAAAAGGACTATACAAATTCTTTTAGTCGTTGACTGGGATAGATTTAAGTATCAATACTTTCAAGATATTATTCTATCCCCTCTTGGACTTGGAAAAATAGAAAAACTTTTCATCTATCTTACATTTCGTTCAAAATTCAATAAGAATCCATGCTTACATCCAGTAAGAACCTATGCTTGAATTATTGGAGTAGCGCATCTTCCCCGTGATCTGGATATCACGGATTCGAGTCCCTGTTCGGGAATGGTTGTTCATTTTCTGTGTTATATCTGTGAGGTTTGTGAATGTTTCCCTTTAAAATGAGGGTTGTGAGAGAGAATCTGACGCATGGCGTAGCTAAGTCGTACACTTGGCCCTAGTTGGCGCTTCTAAAAAAACACTCACTCGGCTTAAATTGCTGACAGATAACTATCTGCCATAAATCACAATACCCATGACTGTGCACCAATATCATGAGAAATTTATTAGCGAGTCAAAGAAGAACTTTTAAAGTGACCAATCACTGGATTTTTAACAAATATATGCTTGAAAATATTTTTATATATTGAATGTTTCCTGGCTAACATTCATTCTGCATATTGAATGAAATAAAATTCGTTACGCATAAAATACTATGTAGTTTATCCAGGTGAATGCAAGCTAGCCAAATGGAGCTTAAAAAGACATAATACTTCGATATTTCGTATTAAAGATTTGATTTTTTTCTTTGCTTACTAGAATATTTATTTTTATGCCATTTTAAATTATCACGTCTTGTAATCTGATCATTATTTTCTCTCGCATACATGCCCCATAAATATGTCTAGAAAAAAAAAATTATAATTTATTTATTTTGCCATTTTGGATCTATACAAATGTTACTATCATAGAAAATCTTTTTTAACACCTGATGTACCCGAGTACCATAATGGCACAACCAGTAAACTATCAACAATGCTAGGGCTCAGATGGTCTACAGTTGGCCAGACGGTTCTATAAAATGTATGCGAATTGACCTCACAAATAAGTCTCTCTTCGAATATACATCCAAAATAGAATAATGCGAAGAATGTTTGAGATTTGAAGGTATGCTCTCATGTACTTTGTAAACAATAAAAACTTGATTCTCCATAAAAAAAAATGAAATATTTTAGGAATTTTTAAAAATATCTTTTATTTGAATGATTGTAAAAATTCGTAAAATATATCTTTGAACATAAATAAATAAAAGTCGGTGTGCTTATTTATGTACATATGCTCACACAGATACTCAAGAGTTAAGTCAAATTCAAACAAATCTTGCTCAGTTATTATGTCGAATAAGAGAAGGAAAAAATATTTCATATTTTCAAAATACAAAAGTAATTTAAAAATTCCATTAATCAGACATTATCTGAAATGTTCAAATTATCTCTTGAGAAAAGTTTTCGTATCATCTTTTAGTGTATTTTCTAGGTTTGATATATAATTTATTAGAAGTGCATGAATTTGAAATAATAAACAGGTAATCTTAATCGATTTGAAATAATTCATACATATGACGTTACTCAAATAACATGACATAACGCCATCTTGTGACACGGTGTCTATAACTCTAAGTTATCTAACCAGTTAAATGAACACAAGATGAAATAAAGAAAAAAAGAAAGAAATGTTAAAAAAAGAAGGGTACAAACCACCAGAAATATCCAGAGAGAATCCTATAGGTGTCAAACCATACAGAACTGTATTCAATTTTTGGTGATGTAATAACCAGATGGGCAGGACAGGAATACCTAAATAAATGGTAACTATGGGTGTGATTTTACAGACAGTTTGAACCACTCAACATTTATTTTTCAATGCTTGTTTTATCTTTTAAAAAAAATTCGAAAGTTTTTATTAGTTTTAGAAGATTTCTAAAGTGTAATTACAAAAAATAAAACTGTAGATATTAAAAAGATTATATATCGTATCTGTATAAATATATTAAAAAAATGTTTGTATGTCTCTTATGTGGTGGCGCACCACTCATCCGATTGCTATGAAACTTCGCATACTTATTACTTGCACTTATTTATTTCTGTTGTTGATGTGAAAACAAAAAAAATATATCCAATTCTAAAGTCTTGAATAATAAAGTTAATAAAATAGAATGAATATTATTTACGCTTCTCCTTTATATATCTTTTAATATCATTGAGTATATTCATTTCTGAATAAAATAAGTATTATTCTTATTTTATTCGGAAATAAATATTATTCTTTTTATTATTCCTAACTAAACAAGACAGTTACTTTAAATTCCAAATGATATTTCCAAAATTATTTCTTCTGCGGCAGTAACGCGCCGGGTACCAGCTAGTTTTATATAAAATAAGTCTTAATATTAAATATAAATTAATTAAAAAGCGTTCCTGTAAGAGTGCAATTCGATTTTGTCGACTTATCTAATGCCAATTTGTTTTCGCAGATAATGAGTGATTAAAATTCAATTTATAAATCACAAATGAAGCAAAGTAATTTTTGACAATCTAATACTATAATACGAGGAATGGTTGCCAAGTCGAAAATCACCCCACAATTAATAAACTCCGGTAAACTTGGGGGTCTGGGGTTTTTGGCCACGAGGAATCGATTGGCGCCGGTTTTGAAGTGCTACGGTCGAGCAGTTCGGAGTTACAGATAGGATATTTTCAAACTTTATTAGTTCACCATAATGGCTACTTAAATTTTCAAGCGGTAACGTGCTGCCATCTATAGCCAATATAGCGAACTAATAAAGTTTTATGTTTATGCTGTTATAGGTTTATAATATGTTTCTTATGTATGTATATATGTTTGGTTTTTCTAAATAAATTTGTCAAAAATATTGAACTTCAACACACTTCAATCTTTACCTTTACTTTACCTTTGTATAGAATAGTTCCCTTTCCAAACTCTAACTTTGTTTCGAATAGTTTACAATGGTGCACTTTAACCGGTTATCTTTTCACCAATGGTTTCACAAATTTTCTTATGGCATGTATTGTTTTGATCAATCACAATTGAAAATTTAAATCTTCGAGTTAGCTTCGATACCTGTTTTCTCCGAGCGGAGCTCGGTCACCCGTTGGTAAATTAAAATCTGTTTTCCTTTAATATAAATGAGTGCTTAAATTGTTATCGATGCAATTATTTACATATTTGGTGCAGTGGTCATATATTAAATTTCATACATCTAACACGAATTGCTGTTGACTTGTCTATGTAGCAACAATCAGGCAGACATTTCTCAAAAATATTTTCTTCGAACTTCGAGACGAAAAAAAATATGGAGATTCGTGACCATGTTTTCTCTATATTTAATATTCAAGAAAGTAAAAATATTATTAATGTATGTACAAAGTGTTGTAAAAAAATTATTCGCCATCAGCAAAAAAAGAGGAAAGGTCGAGGTAGTATCTTTCAAGTTACTAATTTTCAAGTATAAAAGGAACTCTGTTTTTAATTTTTTAATTTTGAATTGAATTGAGTTTGTTCCTTTTATGACTCATTAGACACCTTTGGCTAAGCGGCACCCCATTCATGGAATTAAAACGCTAGTAAAAATTTATAATAACGTCAAAATATGGAATGATTACAAAATTCAAACATCTAAAAGCGTATATCTGTGAGTTATGAAAAAGCGTAACAAAGTTGTACGATATGGTACTGTGCTAAAAAGAGCAGTTAATGATTATAAATAAAAACAAATATTTTTTTAACAAAAAAGGCCAAAATTCTGGATCTTGGAGAGCAGAGAGAGATTTTTGAAAACATGCAAGACGCTGGATGGAAAACCGTGGACATTCCACAATATTGGGTAAAACAGACATAGTAGTGATGTAAATTGGGCCAACTGTTTTGAGTCCACCACCAACAAATATCGATGGATGAATCGAATGTGCTTAATCCTCAACCTGGCTAAAATTGTGTCCAGTTTTCAGCTGTGTAATGTGGGCCAAAGATCTGTTGTAGGCTTAACTGTAAGAAGCTTATTGCGAATCTATGCATCTCATTCTATTTGACATTTGGAATGCAAAATGTGCAACATGTATATTTCCTATATTAAGGAAGAGAAATATGGGTTGGATAAAAAGTAGTATCCAATTTAGGTGCCATATCAGTCTTTTGAGTTTTCATTATTATTAGAATGAGAAATATTGCAATTTTAAAACATTTTTAATACATTGCCTTTTGCAGAATGATTGTATAGTTGTGAAAAGAGCTACTAAAAATCCAACAGCAGTTTCTCAGACATGCTTGAATGCCAAATGAAGAAGGAAATCATGAAATATCTACAATTTTGTTGCGAAATCAATACTAATCGAAGGAGATATTTATAAACATATTAAAATAATCTGTAATCACGAGTGAGGATGAGAATAAATATTTTCTGCAGTAATTGGAAAAAAAAGTAATCTTCTACTTTCAAATCCTAAATGTTTTGATTAATATTTCAATGTCATTATTATATTTTAAATCCGGATAAAAATTGAATGGAAAAAAAATTAAAAACAAGCCGGTTGAAATTATGCGTTCTGTGAACATATTCAAAGACCATTTGGAATAAAAGTCATCAGGATGCTGAAAATAATTTGGAAAAGTAATAATTAATATAAAAAAACAGAATAATTGACTCGAACACAGAACTAACTCCGTTCAAGTTTTGTTGGAATTTTCATTCATTAGTTCCATAATCAAGAAGCATTAAAGATGCCAGCGTTTTCTTCTAAGTTACTTTTGACGATGCTTTCAATCATTTTTCGCCACACATACTGGATGTTTCTTCTAAATAAGTAATTACATCAAAGCAAACAAAAAAAAATTCTACCCCAATTAATTCGAAGCGAATAGCGCAACATCATTGAATTTTTCTTATCCTGTGGTACTAATTTCGCGTTATTTTTCCCCATTTAATATTTTGTTTCCCTTTTTCTCATTTATTTGTTTATTTTTCTTTGCTTTGAAGAACAGCCTGATTAATTTTACAGTGATTAATTTTCTCTCTACACTTCAAATGATCTAAAAAATATCTTTCGTAGATCGTAAGTTGTTAAATTTAAAAAACTTGAACTGTTTGCTGAATTCGGTACAATTTTGGGGGGGGGGGGTTCGAATTTTTAAGTTAGAGTATTTCAAATTATTGCATACCTAAATTTATTAAATTTGTGGTTAAAATTTATAGCTTTATGAAGCATAATAACTTTTCAGTTAAAGTTATGAAGCTGCTACTTTGTTGAACCTGTTATAATTTTTCTTATCATTATTTAAGGAATTTGATTCCCATTGAGCAAATTAGAATTATTAATGATTGGATTTAATCGATATTTTAAGTTTAAAAACATGCCATTAAATTAAGTCAACCGTATTATTATACAAGATGGTTAAAGCTAAAGTTCCATTTTGAAATAGTAATAAAATTAAAATTACTGAAACAAATATTTTGAAACATGATAATAATTTGTAATAGTTTAAAGGAGGAATGGAAATTTCTTTTCTGCCAAAAATGAAATCCAAAAACACACAATCACAGGTTAAATAGTGCTGTATATAATATTTTAAAGTAAAATAAGATACGAAGAAATAAGTTTAAGATATTTTTAGTGGGAAATAAATGTTTTTAATGCTTCTGAAACGTGTTTAGTGTGACTTCCACACTTTTCTGAAAGCAAGTTAATTCTCATTACATCATTCTCACCAGTAGCTCTTAGCATATCAGAAAAAATGCTATGCACATGTTGGTGTATCACATCTTTCAGTTCCACCGATTGTTCAGGTTATCCCCATAAACAGTGCTTTTGAGTTAATGCATAATGAACTGACTTTGTAGCACGTTTCAGAAACAATTAAGATATCTGACTACGTTAAAAACGCTGGTTATCGACCACATTGGCGAATTTTTTAAATTGTTATTTTTTACATTAAGACTTTCCTCTTTCCGAAACAGTTTATCTTTTCTGGGAAAAGAAAGATCTCTCCTACCATCCAGGGAAATTTTAAGCAAAGCCTATTTTTCAGCTAAAATTTTTCTTCAATTTTCTCAAAATTTAAATTTTCATAAAAATTCTTCACCATTAACATGATATATCAAAACCTAATACAGGCATTGACATAAAAATTTCAGCGTGTGTTTTAAACAATGTGGGCAAATGAAATGAACCAAAAGTTTTAGTGTTGGCCAAATGCTTTTTCACTTATAGACGCTGTTAGAGAAACTAAGTTATAAACTGATGGAAAAAAGGCAGTATATTTTATGAGTATATTTTTATCCATAACTTCTTTTGATCTCAAGATTTTTCTTTGATTTTGGTTCGTTTCATTCATCATTATATTCTATAACTCGTGTACAAAGAAATAGAGGAATGCTGCATTACCCTCCTGTGTAGAATATTAAATATTTTGGTTAAATTTCATAAAAAATTACGATACATTTTCCTCTTCCTCGAAATATATTAAGTTTCCAATTAAAGTTTTTGTATTTATAGAATTTTAATTTATCATTGACAATGCATCTAAAATCCATAGTTTCAAATAATTCTTTAAAATTCCAAATTTTCAAAAATCTTCCATCGAACGTTGTCAGATACCTTAAACAAGTTTTAAACTAACATCTTCAGGTTCTATTTTACTTAACAATATTGATATAGCACCATTTCATCACAGGTAGTGTGTTTTTGGACTTCTTTTTTTGGCCGATGGCTTCCTTTAGACTATTACCAAGTTTTATAAGGTTTGGTGCAGTGGTTTTCCTTTTATAACCATTTCAAAGTGGAATTATATTTATTATCACTCTGTATTGAAATAGCTTGTTGAAATATTAATTAATTGGGTATAAAAAATATAAATTTAAAAAAGAATCTTTTGAGAACTTATACAACAAGAATATAACCTCTGAATATAGATTCACACTCTAAAACTTTAAAAAAATTCAGTACAGAATTTGCTGACAATTTAATTTAATTAGGAGCTACAAAGTCAAATAATCAATCAAAAATCTTTCATCGAGGGATTTAGCAGCCATTAGTCCAGGCGAACCAATAAATTGGTGGCTAGCTTCTGTTATAAGGCGTGAAGTATCATCATCACTAAATTATTAATAATACTCGCAATTGAATATTCCGAAGACGACTAAATAAATTTGTAAAAACGGCATGACTGAATTAAGGCCTAAATAAGGCATCTGTGAATGTATTGTTAAGTAAGATCTTGAGTATTTACGATAGTATAGCAAGCTATCTTTCCAATCGTCAGAACTGTAATTAAGGTTTGATGGTTTTTCAAATCCTGTTTAAAAACGGTTTTTCAAATAAATTTGCCACATTTGGAAATCCGTTTTTAAAGTAAGAAAATTGGATTTTTGGAACTCCTGGATATTCAAATTCTTCAAAGAAATTGAATTTTATTGGTTGGGACTGATTTGTCTAGCAGTTGAGGGCTTAAGGAGACGAGATGTGAATTTGTTGACTAGAGAAGGTTTATCTGAATTTTGAATAATTGAGCTTAAAAATTTGAACACTGAAATGTTTGAAATTATTATATGCTTTGGAAGAACGAATTCAAAAAAGAATACAAGTAGAATTGACAACTCTTTTACTGCATTTGCAAAATCCACAAAACATTTCTAGTTCAGCGAAGAAATCTAGTAAGCTTTCTTTGGCTCCAAAAACCGAAATTATGCAGTTATCTGGAAAGATATTGTCCAGAATCTTTCCAAATTCTTATGTGGAAACTGTTTCTGATGAAGAACGAATATAAGATACTACTCATCAGAATAATGGTTTTTTAAAAGAAGTCATAGAAAAATCATTTCATAAATTTCTTGAAGAAAAAAGTACATATCCAGAGAAACTGAATGCCGAATTTTCATTATTTCAGGCAACGAATAAAAGTACAAAAGTCTTAGATTTGTTATTTGATGAAGTAAAAATTATAAAACCAAGCTTAGTAGTTAGTGAACGAGTATTTTCAATATCAAGCAATATTGTGTGCAAAATAGTAACAACACTTAGCCACCTTTCATTAAATATTTTATGTTTTTTGTGAACGCATTTTCTTATGAGAAATTAAAATTAGTGAAAACAAATGTTATTCAAAATTTTTGTTTAAGTTTTCGGGTTTTTTTGTACTTAATATGTAATCCTTTATTATTATATATATATATATATATATATATATATATATATATATACACTGAAGTGACAAAAGTCATGGGATAGCAATATGCAAATATACAGATGGCAGTAGTATCGCAGCGAAAAAGTATAAATGCGCAGTTCGTTTTCCAAAGCTTTCATTTGTGTTCAAGTTATTCATGTGAACAGGTTTTTCGTGATTAATGGCGGCACGACGAGAATTAACAGACTTTGAACGTGGAATGTTAGTTGGAGCTAGACGCATGGGTCATTCCATTGTGGATATCGTTAGTGAATTTAACATTCCTAAATCCAAAGTATCAAGAGTGTGCCGAGAGTATGAAATTTCAGGCATCACATCCCATCATGGACAGCGCAGTGGGCGACCACCTGCACTTAACTACCGAGACCGCTGACGTCTGTGTAGAATGGTCAATGTTAATAGACACGCAACACTTCGTCAAATAACTGCAGGAATTAATGTGGGACGTACGAGGGACGTGTCCGATAGGACTGTGCGGCGAAATTTGTCTTCCTTGGGCTATGACAGCAGAAGACCGACTCGAGTGCCTTTACTGACAGCACGACATCGCCTGCAGCCACTCTCCTGGGCTCGTGAGCATATCGACTGGTCCCTAGACAAGTGGAAAACCGTGGCGTGGTCAGATGAGTCAAGATTTCAGTTGTTACGAGCTGATGGTAGAGTTCGAGTGTGGCGCAGACCCCACGAAGCCATGGACCCAAACTGTCAGCAAGGCACTGTTCAAGCTGGTGGTGACTGCATAATGCTGTGGCATGTTTTTACATGGCATGGACTCGGTCCTCTGGTGCAACTGAACCGATCATTGACTGGAAATGGTTATGTTCAGCTGCTTGCAGATCACTTGCAGCCATTAATGGATTTCACGTACCCACACAACGACTTGTGGACTCCATGACACGTCGGGTTGTTGCACTTCGCCGGGCAAAAGGAGGACCGACACGATATTAACAGTCATCCCATGACTTTTATATATATATATATATATATATATAT